>JAKUCV010003239.1:0-37732 GCA_028386065.3 Turnera subulata | reverse complement strand
ATTTATGCATACAGTGTATATGTGAGTCTTTATAAGTCTTCCGCTGTGCATGTTTTCGCTATTATTGGGCCATTGGGCCGGATTTGTTACTTATGTTGTTTTATTATTTTGGGCCGTTGGGCCGAGTTATGGTTGTTTACACTGTATGCTAGGCCTTGTTGGGCTGGGTTGTCACAGTTCCGGCTCGTGTTTACTGTGTACGATAAATACGGGTCGGGGCGTTTCAATTTTCTTTTAAATATTATTTTAAACATTTTTTTTGTTAATCACATTTCAGGAATGATAAGTATCAAGTTACTTTGTGGGGAGTTCAAGCAGAAATGTTTTCTGAGAAATTCTTAAATGATGAAACTGGTCCTTATGTTGTGATTTTTACATCTTTATTGTGCAAAATGTTTCAGAGTATGTTTCTCTTTTAAATTTTTTCTTTAAGAATCAATTCTTTTAAACTATTTTTCCACTTATATTTTTTATCTATTAATTTTTTGAATGCAGGGTCCTATACTTTATCATTAACTAATGCCACGAAATTCTATATTAATTTGGATATACCAGAAGTGAAACAGAAATTAGAAAGGTTTGAATATTCACTTAATTTTTAAACTTATTATTTTAATCATACATTAACTATAATAAATTGCAGTTTGGGATCTTCAAGTGGCGATGTTCCAATTACACAAGTTGAAGCACACAAATATGTTTCCTTTCTAGAACAGATGCTAGAAAACAGAAAGACTACAAAACAAATTCAAGAGATGGCAAATGAGCCAATAGACGTTGAAGATCTTAAAGTTACATTACATGCAAAGATCAAAGAAGTACAGAATAGGTTTGGTTGGTGTTACTTTGCATGTCAAAACTGTTGGAAGAAAATAGATAGAGAAGATCCACCAAAGTCCTGCTCGAGCTGTAATTCTAAGTGTGAATTACCTTCTATCAGGTTAGTTCAGTTTTCTTTGTAATATATTAATTCTATGTAGTTTATAATCTTCATTAACCTAAAGTATTTAAATATTCTATTCTTTATCCTCTGCAGATATAAAGTTGAGATTATTGTTGAAGACAGAAATGACGGCAATATTAATTTCCAATGGATTTTTTTATTTTCTTTTATTTTTATTATATTTCCTTTACATTGTATTAGTCTTTTTAAAATTTTCAGTATTATTTACATTTTTATATTTTTTGTTTGTATTTTATTTTTTTTCCTCATTTATAATATATATTTTTTCCCCTTCCATTACAATTATTTTTTTCCAGTATTATATATTATTTTCCAATTTTTTGGTATTATGTTGGTTTTTTTAATTTTCCTGAATTTAATTTTTTTGCTTTTTCTTTTACATTGCATTATTTTAATTTTTGTCAATTTTTTTGAATTAAATATTATTTTCCTGTTTGTTATACATTGTGTTAGTTTTTTCCCAGAATATTATGTTATATTTCTATTCTTTGGCATTGTTTTTTTTTTTAATTTTGTTGAATATTTTCAAAAACAAAATCGTGGTAATATTACCTATCATTGTATTTGTTTTTTTCAGAATAATATAATATTTTCTCTCTTTTTTTCATTTTATTGTTTTTGTGTTACAAATTTTACATAATTATTTATTACTTTCATGCTTTAATTTTTTTGGCATTGTGTTCGTTTTTTAAATATTCCAGATTTGTTCATTATTTTACTACTTTATTTTTTTGGAATTGTGTTTTTTTCAGGTTTATAATATATTTTTTCCTTCCATTGTGATAGTTTTCTAATTTTTCTAGAATATATGAGATTTTATTTGATATTAAAAATTAAATATTAAGTAGTCTAAGCATTAAAATAAAAAATATTACATGCCACTTAAAAATTAATTTACTTTTTTTTTGCATTGTGTTTTTTTAAAAAATAAATCTGATTTATTTATATTAATATTTTTTATAACATTTTTCTTGGTTTCCTTTTTCTTTTTCAACTGTATGTTGCTGTTTCACGCGTAACAAGGAGAGAAGGATTACGCATATTGGTGGATGATAATGAATGTACTGAAAAAATATCATGAAAAATATTGTGTACCATGATATTTTTGGTTAAGATAGAAATAAGAGATTTATCATTCAATTTCTCAATTATCTTATTATATAATGAAATTTTTTCTTCAAACACTGTAAAACTAATTAATTTAAGAATACCTAAATAAAAAAACAATTTTTTTTAAAAAGTAGAAAACATAGGTTCAAAAAATTAAATTCTAAAAACAAATTTAATATGAAACAGCCTCCAAAAAAAAGAAAAAAAGAAAAAAACCAAAAAAGGAAAAAAAATCGGAAACCATTAGTTTAAATCATAATATACAGCATCAAAAAATAATTAAGCATGAAAAGAATTACTATAAAACATAAAAAATTTTTAAAAATATAATCTCATTAAATAATATTTTTAACAAAAAATATTTAGAATGGGAAAAAATAGAACAACACAAAAAATATATATATAGAAAGGAAAAGTTTCAATTATAAGAAATATTTTTATTAAAAAAAGAATTAAACTTGAAAAAATTTTTTAAAAAAACAAAGCGGAAGGATGATGCATAAAAATAATTAATATATTAGTGGACAAAAAACCCAAAAAAAAAAGAGAATCAATAAGAATAAAAAATTTTTTTAAAAAAAAGTGTTTCTCAAAACTATAATCTATTTATATTAAAAAAACAAAAAAAAATATTTTATAACATAAATTAATATAGAAAATTAGTAGCAAAAAATTGTTACCCACTAAAAGTGAATACAAAAAATTATTCAGTTGTTGTGTTTGTGGAGAAAAATTTTGGAAATATTGGCTTAAAGAATGAATATTTTCTTTTTTAAGAAACGGGGTACAAATTTAAAAAACAATATGTTTTTAAAAAATAGTATACTTATTAAAAATGTTATTGAAAAATATTTAAAATTTATACTAACCAAGTTTTTTCCTAAATAAGTTTTATATGTATACTTTTAAAAAACTAACCAAGTCCTTGTAATCCACGGGTAGTATTAGTTTTAAGAATTTTATTTCCTAGAATTCTATTCATTTTTTTTAAATATACCACTTAATATTTTATACGGCCATTAGCAAGTTTGATTTTAGAATATTAATTAAATTTAAATAATTCTAAATCAGAAAATATTAAATTGACGATACATAAATATAAATTTGACCTGAAAATTGAATAAATTAATACAGGTATGCAATTGGAAAAAGAGGACCTCACTTAATATTTTATATGGCCATTAGTTTCAATTCTTTTTTTCTTTCAGATTGGTTGAGCAACAAGTTTAATACGTATACTGTTAAAATAATTTTAAACCATACAATAATATAAAAAAATTTAAAATTTATATAGAAAATATATTTTATTAAAAAAATACTAACCAAGCCCGTGGAATCCACGGGTAGTAAACTAGTTAGGATTTAGGCCCCAATTCCATCACACACTAAAACCCGGTCAAATAAAAACAGCAATCATCAACGCCATTATCATATGATTTATGAAGGCCACCGACTACTTGGTAAGCACGATAATTTTTTCCCGTTCCTTTTAAGTATCAGAATGAAAACGAAATAATGCATTGCATAATACACAGTTATACATACACATAAGACATAATGTGACATGTTCAAAGCTTTTTGCTAAGACTCAAAAAAAAAAAAAAAAAAGGAAAGACGAAACTCAAACTAACATCCTTAATATCCTAGGAACTCAAACTATGTACAAGTAGAATGAATCACCTGAAATAGTTGCAGACTCGCAGCAAACGCCATAATGCTGCCATAGCTATGAATCGGTAGCTGCAATGCCCAAGGAGTGCTACGTTAACTATTATGCATTCCAGAATATGCATTTTACCTGAAGTAATACGTTGCATTGTTGGCTTACAAGCTAAAACCCTTAATGATGTCTTGATGTATCAAGATTCTCTCTAGGTTCAAGATAACTCGTGGATAATATACATTTTCCGAGCAAATTGTTTGCTGTCCTGGTGTTGCATCGCAAATGAAACTTCGCTCCACAAGGAAATGCTCTATAGTTTGTGCCGATTACTATCTCTATCAGAATACACCCAGGCTAAAAACATCAAATTTGACCGAAAATTGCCATCGATGGCTTATTCTGGAGGCATATATCCACTCACGGAAGAACCCAGTGTGACATGAGTCAGGCACCACAGGTATGTGGTGAAGCGTAACAAGTTTTTCAGAAAGTTTTCAATGGAACTTCGTTTTTCAGATCTTTTCAGAAATTATTTCAGAAATTTTGCATAAAATGTCCACAAAATTTAATTCTGTCAAAAAAGAAACTAGTCAGTAGTCACAACCTGCTCCACATACCTCCCTCTCAAAGTATCCTTAAAAATCAGAAAATCATTATAAATGCACTAGAAATGTATACAGGAATTTTGTCAACATATGCTCAACCTGCATAAATTACACTTCTAAATATACAGTAAGGCAGGCAGCTACTCAGCCATTTTAATTAGAAAGAGTGTTCAGCATTTGCTTCAAATTGCAAATTTATCATATATAGTAACTTATCGGCCATCATTAATTCTGTAACAATTGGATTATTCCTCAAGTTTCAAAATATAGCATACCAGTAGGGAAAAAGAAAAGAGTAAGAGTGAGATTACTGATCAAGATACTGAGGTTTCTTGAATGCTCAGACATTAAGAAAAAGTGGATGCACCATATAATTCCATTGCTACAGGCATCTAAGAGCGTCCACTATAACCCTACTAGAGGGTGTTGATAAAATGAGATAGCTAGCCGCATCTGGATCATCCTCCCTGTTACATTTGCTTTGTCTTCTTTCGTAGCTATAAAGTTGCATCACTATCAGGACAGCAATTTTGATCGTTATCAGGAGGATTTTCAAATGTGATTTCAGCTTCTGGCGACGCACGTGGGTAAAGAGTAATCTCTTTGCAAATTTTTACCCCCTCTTGAGAAGCCGAGGATTTTCCAGCCTGGATGACCATCTGCTCAAGTGTTGGTGATTTGGCAAGTAAAAATTGGACAATCTTCAATATTTCCTTTGTACCATTTGAAAAATGCAAATATACTACGCTAAGTTTGCCCAAAGAAAAATCAGAAAGGTCTTGAGCTTCAAACAGATGCACAACAGCATCTATGTCACTACTTTGAGAGTCAGTCACCTGCAGAAAATTATGAAGTCAACTCTATATCTGAAGCTGGACCTATGCAGAAGAGCAGTAAAAGTAATTTATGTACAGAAAACTGACCGTGATACTAAGTTCTTCCAAGTTGGGACAGCATCTAATCAAATAAAGAAATGATGATGCCTGATATTTATTATCAAAACAATCGTTAAACTCCATTTCCTCTATGTTGTTAAGTACAGTTGGAGGGCTGTGACCACCTCCCACCAGGGACTATAACACACTCACAAAAGGAGAAAAAAAAAAAAAGCATTATTCGAAATATTCACTGGTTAGAGTGAACAAATTCATCAGAAAAAAGGTCCAACAATACCTCAAAGCCAGAATGAAACCAGAACTCCTCTAGCGCTGGGGCATTTTTTAACCATATAGAGCTCACTTTACCATCGAAGTTGAAAGCTTTGAGATTGGGAGCATCAAGCTCCAGTTCCTCAAGATAGGCGCAGTGAAACAAATCCAGTCGTTCAAGCAGCGTACATTTCAAGATGAAATCACTGAGATTAATCCTGATGTCAGTTTTTTCGAGGTGAAGAAGCTTGAGAAAAATAAGCCCCCATGACCGCGGGGCAGGAAGAGATCTTAGAACACAAGAACGTAGATACAAAGACCATAGGTTGAGACATGAATACAAGCTTGAAGGCAGTCTAATTCGCACTTTATCGCCTACTAGCGAAATATGCAATTCCTTTTGACCTTTTTCGAGGACAACAAGATCATAATTTTTTGAACCGCTGGAGTACAATCTTTGTAAAACTGAAAAACGAGATGAAAACTTTCTAGTGGTCCTTTGTGAAGACAGAGAACTTTAAATATTTCCAACAGAAGCGTTGGTTTTGGTACCGCCGAAGACACACTGAAGCTTTCATCAAACTTTAGGGATGATAGGTTGGCCCACTTATGTCTCCATGTCTTTGACAACACACTGGTCTTTCCTGCATCTTTCAATGGCAGAAACGTCAGTATCATGTCCAATACCTCGCTGGTAAGTAGCTAATTCTGTCATCATCAGTAGCGTTGCAGTTTTCCATCTATATTTTACCCTCAATGATCAACCTGAAATCAAAACACTTTGTGAGCAGTTTCCGAAATATTATACACAGACAAAATCTACACAAACTATGTGGAATAAATCATGAATTATCCTTTGGATCCTGAAACACAAATGCTATAACAGTGATGAGACGAGATATTTATTTTTTTGGGTAGAATAAAGTTTATGTTAAGGACAGGTTCCCTAACTCCGGTCCAAGCTCTTACATAAGGGACCAGTGGGATTCGAATTCCCAATCCAATCAAAATACTGTGGAACATTAACCAACTAACGATTACAGCAAAAATATTTGTCGATCAATCACCTAAACACGGAAGCTTATAATTACAATACAGGCTAGAAGCCCTAATATATTAGAGATTTGCGACTGAAACAATAATTTCTGTGGCAAAAGCGGCAACCCTAGTACCTCAACGAGTGTGAGGGGGTAATACAACAAATACGTGCTCAAATGATTCCTAAAAAATAATATAGTAATAACGTAATAACAACGATAATAATGATTTGTAGACGATTTCCGCTATACATGATGAATATCTCTGAACAGTACTGCTAACTACATCCAATTCTACCTGTGTGACCAGAAACCCAAAGCTCTCTCCTCTTCTTCCTCCCACTATCTTTCCAAGGATCCGTATGTTATGCATCCGACTTTATCCACCAAGAAGCGGCAACTAAGTATGTTATGACTTTATCTTTTTGTGATAGATATAGTCCATGACTGAAGTGATAAGATATATAGTTTGGATAAAAAAACAGAAAGTGATAAGATTCCAAGATTCTATTACTATCAGGGAGGGGTTATCCGCGCTCCGCTATATGATAGGCGCGCTCCACTTCCTTTATTTATTTTCCAAATGACGAACATACCCCATCATAACATTTTATAGTTCTTCCTTTCAATTAGTGTTTTTGTCTTTCTAAAACATAAATACAAAATTGAACCGATAATAATGGACGGTTATAAAACGAGATCTGGCATGAAGTGGTAGGGAGGGTGGGTTAAGAATTAATGCTTCAATTTTTGAATTTTTTTCTCTCGAAATTTTTGTTAATAAGCTATTCCAGGAAACAAAAAAAAAATCATTTTTGTGCTTTTTTGACTGACAAAAGTATATGGTTGTGTTTCTATCAAGGCTGTTAAAAATGCATTTTGACTCTTACGTTTTTACATTTTTACGATTTTGTATATGAATATTGAGTCAAACCGTGATAAAATCAAGATTTGGATAAAATCGGATAAAATCATGAGTTGAACCAACAAAATCGGTAAAATCTTACGTTTTTACCGTTTTTGTACGAGTTTACTAAATGAGTTTAATAAAGCTTTTAAAAAAAGAAAATTAAAAAATCCAAGCAAGCAACCCAAAATAAAGTCTGTTTTTCTTTTTGTTGCAATAAAGTCGGTTGATGTGCTTAAAAAAGCAAGTTATAAACCCGAAAACCATAACAAAAAAATTTTTCAACATTAACTTCTTTTACTCCTACTCTTCCCTTGTACAACACGACAACTCAAGATTTTTTTCGACAAGAAATAAGTTCTTTTTTTTTCAATAATCTACTGCAATAGGTGATGCAATTTTGTTTTATGATTTGTTTGTTGATTATTTTAGTGCAATGACTAGTTAAACTTTAATTATAATTATAATTATAATGTTGAGTAATCTAAGTTGAATTAAATTTATAACATAAAATTTTTAGACTAAATATTATAGTTGAGTTATTATATATTTAATTAGTAAAGATTATTAAATTTGATAGACTCTTACGATTTTATGATACGTTTTTACGTTACGTTTTTTATCGGGCCTTTCCGAGTCAAGGTGAAAACTCGATTTTAACAGCCTTGGTTTCTATATTGATGATAGAAAAAGAAGTAATGACAAAAAAAGGTTCTCCAAGACAAAAATCCTGGAAAAAAAAAGAGACGCATTATATTTTCCAGTAGCAACATAACTTCTGCTTTTATTTTTATTTTTTTTACTTTTCTACAATTTTTTGGAGGTTGTATATTTTTTTTATTTTTTTTATTTTTTAGAAATTCTATTCTTTTAATATTTCATATTAGGCCTTCCAGATAATAGGAGAATTATCCAGTATTAACTGCATGTATATCTTATCTTTTTCCTTATTATTAAATAAATAAAAACATGAATGTTACTTTTTTTATCAAAAAGAAAGTAACAACTATATATATTTTCTCAAAAAATAAGTATATATAGCAAACAGTTCAAGTTAATGAAATAGATTTGCTTCCCTAAAAAAAAGTAACAACTATACATTTATCTTATATTTTTCAAAAAATTTATGTGCTGTCAATTGGAAAAAAATTATGGATTCAGGGCTATAACAGTCAATGACAGGAGAGAGAGAAACAATGTGGAGCGCGATTATAACATTTGGGAGCGCAGATATCGCTGCCCTTACTATCAAATGCCAAACCTTTGTTTTTTTTGTTGACTAGTTTTTCCCACTTGCGATGCACGTGCTTATAAATATGTATAGCAAGATTATTATCTAAATTAGATAAAAATTAATATGAAAATAAATATAAAAAAATATATATTTTTTATAATATAAAATTGTATAGTTAATAAATGAGGTAATTCTGTTAATTTGCTAACTTTTATGTTATAAGAAAATTATTATAATAGACTACATGTCTTTCATTCATTAATGTATGTTGTATCACTCATTATTCCTTCTTTTTTTTCATGATATTTTTTAATATTAAATAATGTTATTTTTTAGTCTTTTAATTTTGGAAAGTCATGCTTTTATATATAGGATAGATATAGATATAGATAAGAGAATTATTATGACAGATTACTTTTTTCTCATCGTATGACGTATTACTCATTATTTGTTATTATTAATATAATATTAAATAACAGTATTTTAGTCTTTCAATATATAGATATAGATAATAAAGATTATAACACAATAATTATTCATCATTTCCATAAATTTGTTTTTTGGTATAATTTTTATATTATATTTAATTGTTTATATAAATTTTTTCTTTTTTCTTTTAATATTTAATTCTTTTATAATCAGTCTCTTGACTATTTATTCTTCGAACTATATTTTATTATTAGTTATATTTACTTTTTAGCCCATATACAATATTTTGCATATTATTATATATAATTTTCAATGGTAGGTCACAAGATTCAATTATGAGCCATTGAATGTTTAGAAAGGTTTTATTTTTTAAAAAAACATTTTCCGTTCACTTGTATTTTTGCACACACAAATGATTAAAGAATAATAATTACTTTAAGTTAGTGTAATATACTGAAGTAAATAAATGAATAGAAGATATGTTTATTTAAGGATCCCTATATAATTTTTTAAAAAAAATAGGATACAGGATTTAATTATGATAAAATGTAAAATAATAAACTGAAGTTATGTTAGAGGTTTTTTTTTTCAAATTTTTACCTTATTTAGTTTGATTACATATAGGATATAACATTTTTGTGACAATTACCTAAATTAATCAAGTGGAGGTAAAACTCAGGATTATCATGTTGGTGAAACAACACATACAAAGATTAATAAGAATAATAAGAAGGATGAGATGTTGGTAAAAAATTAGAATTGAACCCATAACTGCATCTATTTTTTTCATTCTCACATGGATAACCTAATAAAACAATTTATTTATTTAAAAGTAATTATAGTGTTTAACTTATAAAAAAATAAACTTAATTCATGATTTTTAAATTCTACCGGACATAAGAAATAATATTTTCTTTTACAGAGTCGGTGATGTTTTGATATCCAAAACTGAAAGTATCAATCAAATCCAATCAAGGAAAGAAGGTATATACAATCCTAAGTTTAAAGTATTCACTTATTGGTCACAGAAGCCTAGAATTAGTGGATGTAGCTTTAGCTAATGATTTTAAAAACCTATGTTTGAAACTGATTCACTACTTCCATGGGATGTTGAAGGGAAAAACACAACAAAGGTAACCAACCTAGGATGTTACCAGTATTATAAGAGCATTAAAAAGAAGTGATATCCTATAAATCACTAATATTTAAATTCTGTTTTCTTTTTTATAATCTTTGAATTCTGTTTTCTTTTTTTCTCTTGTGCGTAGACGCAAACTCTGGTGCGAGGTATGTGTAAGCGATGTGAATGAGGGGCAGTGTACACTTTTGTAATATAATAATAAATTAATAATAATCATGGAATTTTTAAAAAAAGTTTTTAAAATGACTATTATACTTTTAATTACCGTAGAAAAGAGAAGGATATTTTAGTATTTTAATTTCGCAAGTTTAGGACTTCGTGCTTTTATATATAATATAGATTACTTCAGGGCAACCCGTCTTTTGGGTGTAAGCTTATAAATCCTAGGAAGATATAATTGGGCTACTTATGTAACAGCCCGGATAAAATTTATATTTTTACTGGGACTGTAAAAACGCTTTGTATAGTAATTTACCATGTAAAATAATCTTGGGTAATTATTCCAGGGTAAATTATGCATCGGATTCCGAAACCGACCCTTACCTCACGCTCGGGATTTTTCTGCGGATTTTACGGACCAAAGTTGGAATTTTTCGGGTCCAGGAATTTTCAGAAAAGTCAGGCTTGACCTCGAATTAACGGACCAGAAATAAGTCAAGGGGGTATTATTAATATTTTCTGGTCCAGACGGGACACGACTGCATAATGCAGCCGCCTTACTCCTATGTGCACGTGAAGACCTGTCTCCCCTGTGATGCCCGTGAAACCTGCCTTTTTCTTCCCCTCCATGCTTTGTATTCCTGCACCACCATTCTCCTGCAACTTGAAAACATCCTCTGCCATTTCCCTGCACTGCAAACACACAAAACCCAGTTTCTTCCTTTTCCTCCAAAATAAAAAAAAAAAAGAGAGAGTAGAGAAAAGTAAAGAAAAGAAAGGAAAATAGAAAAAAAGAAAAGAAACGAAAAAAAAAAGAAAAGGGGCAAGAGGGAGGGGCTGCCGCCACCTCATCGCCGTCACCAGCGAGAACCACAGCCCCACCGCCAACGCCGCCAACCTCCCCTTCGTCGCGTCACACCACCGCCGCGTCTTCTCCTCCACGCGACACCGCCGTCGAGACGAACTCCCAAGCCGCGTTGCACCTCCTCTCGCCGCCTGTAGTTTCGTCATCGCCGCCCTCTTCCTCCGCCTTGCCCGTCGCCGATCTGCCGCGTGCTGCCACCGGAAGCCACCTGCAGAGCAAGCCGCGTCGCCCCGCGCTTCTGCCTCGCCTTGTCACGTCCGCCACCGCGCCGCCGCCTCCTGCTCAAGGTGAGCAACCCGGGTGAGGAAGACGACCCAGATGTGGGTCGCGGGTCGTGGGTTGGCCCGGCTAGGTTGATTTGGTCCGTTGGGTTGTGGGCTTGCTTAGTTGGTCTAGGCTCGGGTCTTGGGCTGCCTGGCTTGGTCTGCCACATGGGCCAGCGCTTGGGCCTCAGCTTGAGGTTTGGGCCTGGTGCTGTGCAGGCCTGGCTGGCACTATTCACGGGCCTAGTCCAGTTTAAAAAAAGAAAAAAAAGGGAAAATAAATTTTGGAATGAAGAAAAATAATAAAAATAAAATAAATAATTATATTGGTATATTGGAGTAATTTGGAAAATATATGGATATTAAATGGGAAATAATTACTTTGGTATATATATATATATGGTAACTAATAATAATTTTGGAAAGTACATACTCAAAGAAAATAAAAATGGAAAGGGTATTATCAAAGTAAATACGTACCGGAATAATGACCGGATATGATAAAATATTTCTGGCCTATGTAATTAAATGGTGAATGATGATGATAATGGGAATAACCCGGGGAAGTACCGAGTTAGCGCAGTAGTTGTTTTACGGCTTACAGTAATAGTCGAGCATCTACATATCATCTTACATGTGCATAAATTGTTGTTTGGTATAGGAATTGATAACGAGCAGTACCCTGAGGAGCCTGAGCCGGAACACTTCGAGGACTATCAGGAGTAGAAAATCGGCTAAGGTGAGGATAAGTAATTATTTATATACTGCCGTAGTACCAAGTTGCTGTTTGTGTGTTATATGCTTGAATAATTCTTGTGGCTGTGAATGGATGTTGTGATTGAATTAAAATGATATTTGTCGCCGTTGATGATGCTGAATTGATACTACTGTTGATGTTATTGATAATGTTAGAAATGTTGGTACTGGTAGATTATTATTGTTGCTGTTGTTGACTGTGAGAATGTGGGAGTAGAGTACCGAGGGTACCGAGTTAAATGAGTTTGTATTATCCAGACGAGCGGAGAGGCTGTGAGCCTGCTCGGGATAATGAGAGAGTGGAGGATAATAGAAATTAAGTAACTAGGAATAATAAAACTGGTCACACTTAGACATCTAGTAAATCACAGTTAAATGTTGGAATAGCCAGATGGTAGTCTTACTTCTACAGTGCTGGGGGAGAGTGTGCTTGGGGTCTGCTCCCTGTCTGTACCAGTTTTTATTTTAGGCGTTAGGGGAGAGTGTGCATGGGGTCTGCTCCCTGTCTGTGCCAATTTTACGTGGAGATACCAGAGCGGGGTCCACAGGCTAGCTAGCTTGACTACCAGGCGTCGGCCATCATTTAACTAGTGATAGGGGCCCTGATTGAAACGCCCCGACCCGTATTTACCATACACAGTAAACACGTGCCAGAACCATTCTTATTACAGTAGCAGACAGCACATACATTACAGGATACAATACAAGCAATCTCAAATACAACATCCGTCACCCGATCCCGGGGACCATTATTCAAACCACAACAGCAATAGCAGAAACATACAATACGTGATATCGCAAAACATATATTACATGATACAGCAGCAAATAAAATATCAGCAGCGGAAGACTTAGAATGAGATGCAGCGGAGGTATGGATCCAGAGTCTGGTGGAGTGGAAACAGCGGTTGGCCGAACCTCGTACCTGTACTACGAGCAACTCATCCTACGGGATGAAACCCCGCAGGCGAGGGGTGAGTCCGAAGTGCTCACCGACGAAGGATAAACAGTAATATGCATGCAACACAATACTTTCGAAATAAAATTCCAGCAAAAGGCATATCAGTGAAACAATCAGAATATAACTGAGCCAAGACCAAAAGAATAATTTCTTTTAATTCCAATTTTATCTTCCGGGCCCCGTCACTGGACAAGCTAGGGGTTAGACCTGGATATCAACGTATTTCCGGTGCCAGACCAAAATCAAGAGAACCCAGGGATCGACATCCTAAAAATACGAACCCAGGGATAGACATCCCAAAAATAATCACGGGATAGACATCCCAAGCATAGACATGCTTATCACAAGAACCCAGGTCAAGGCCACCACGGAACAGTTTTTACCCATCGAGTCAGACCACTACTTTCCACGCGACAATAAAGTCGTCAACACAACTTCCAATTATCCAATTATCTCATTATGTCGGTATATCCACAAACAACAAATCCACAATCATACCGAAATCAACTCATTTGGCTCAGCAGTTCAATCAGGCAAATTAACCACAGAAAAAAAAACAAACACAGCATCATGTGCAACATATCAAAGGTTATCCATCCTCACCTTAGCCGATTTCCCTACTCCTGGAAGTCCTCAAATCGTCCCGGTTTCGGTTCCTCGAAATATTGTTCGTTATCAGCTCCTAAATAGCAAACAATAGCGTATACTCACATAAGATGCACATAAATGCGAATGATGCAGTACTGTAAAAATAAATTCTAAACTGGTTCGTCTACGTCCCGGTGAAGCCCCGTTGTCATTTTATTTCCCTATTTACTATTCTTGTGTCAAAATACTATTCTATACTTATACCTGGTTATTATTCCGGTATTTTCGTTGACAACACCCTCATTTTATTTCCCTATTTACTATTCCTGTGTCAAAATACTATTCTATACTTATACCTAGTTATTATTCCGGTATTTTCGTTGACAACACCCTTCCCAAAGGATTCCATAAAAATTACTATTACCTTGGGCTCAGCTTCCCTCTCTTGCCGAACCTAATCACACCCTTCTAAGGTGCTACTCTGAGGAAAACCTTTTCACCAACATTATACTCCATCTCACGTCGGTGTTTGTCGGCGTAGGCAACGGGTACTTGTTTTTAATTGTCACCTTGTTCAGCTGGCGGTAATCTACACACATCCGCAAGCTACCATCCTTCTTCTTGACAAACAGGACTGGTGCACCCCATGGTGAGGTACTAGGTCTGATGAATCCCTTTTCTAACAGCTCATCCAACTGCTTCTTCAGCTCTTGAAGCTCTGTTGGTGACATTCTGTATGGAGCCATCGATATGGGTGTGCCTCCTGGCATCAGGTCGATGGTGTACTCAACCTCTCTATCGGGTGGCAAACCTGGCAAATCATCAGGGAAAACCTCAAGAAACTCCCTTACTACTGATATATCTCCCGGGGTAGGATCCCGTACGTCTTCACTCGTGATGTGGTTCAGCAAAATATCTGGACCATGCAGCTTCACTCCAAACTCCTGCATAGCAGAAATGCTACACGTGGCAGCAGCTCTCCTAATTCCTGTTACCAGAACTTGTCGTCCACTATCGGAGGTCAGCAGCACTTCCTTGGTCCGACAGTTCACCAGGGCGTTATACCTCGACAGCCAATCCATCCCTAGGATTATGTCGAATCCCCCCATGTTCATCACAATCAAGCGAGCTAAGAAAACTTCATCACCATAGGAAAGGAGAACATCCCTGCACACTTGTGTTAATCTCACCACTATGCCCGCGGGTAACCTAACCCTCAACGGACATGCTAAACTCTCACCCTTACAGCTATGTTGTATGGCAAAACTCTGAGCAATAAAAGAATGTGTGGCACCCGGATCAATCAAGGTGTATGCAATACTACCAAAAGCTGTAAAGGTACCTGCAATCACATCAGCATTCTCGGGATCATCCTCAGCCGTGATCACAAATGCCCTCGGGGCGGCTGCACTCTGGTTCATAGCTGATTATGTCCGAGTAGGAGCAGCTCCTCGTCCACGGCCTCGGCCAACTCCAAAACCGCTGGGTACACTGGCCACTGATGCTTATATAGTTTGAGCAGGAACAGAAACTCCAGACCTTTCTAACCTAGGACATGAACTCCGGTAATGCCCAACTTCATTGCACTCAAAGCACCTCACCCTAGTCAGAGGAGGTCTAGGGCGAGTGTCTCCGGATGAAGTCCCTCCAGACTGGGTCCCTGAACTCCCACGACTATTGTTGTAGCTATTGCCCCATCCTCGACCCTGAGATACTGGCATGGATTGAGTCTGTTCATACCCTGACCTGTTACCGGTGCTCTGGAACCTCTTATTCTGATTCCCAACATTCTGTGCAAATCTCCTCTTCCGGACTTCCTCCATCTCTCTCTCGTTTCCCTTCCAGATAACTTTCGCTCGAAGAGCATCTGCAAGCATATCCTGGTATGTCTCATAAACTTTGCACCCCATAACTGTCTGGATGCAGGATCGCAAACCATCCCAGAAACGCTTGCATCTGGCCTCTGGTGTGGACACATACTCCGATGCATAGATGGATAAGCGATCAAACTGGATCTCATACTCGTTTACCGACTGTCCGATCTGCTGTCGCAGACTGAGAAATTCTCGCTTGAGCTGGTCCTGGTAAACATCTGTGACAAACTTCCTCCGGAACATCTCAGTAAACTGTGCCCAGGGCATGGTGACTGGTTTCACCATGTCACGTGTTGCCGAATCCCACCAATCCACAGCAACATTGCGAAACATGGAGGCAACATACCTAGCCCACCTGTCATCTGTGCACCTCAGCTTCAGCATCACTCGATGAGCTTGTCGAAGCCATTCATCAGCTGCCTGTAGGTTAGTCACCCCTGTGAAGGCATCAAGACCTAGCTTAGACAGCTTGGTGTAAACAGGGTCCTCAACAGGTCCTTGATTCTCCTACTCACGAGCTTCCCTGGCCTCCAGGCGAGCATCCCTGGCTTCCTGACGCTGCAGAATCTGCGCCATGGTATGCATGATCTGTGTTGTGTCGCCCGGTACTACCGCGGGTACTTGTCCACCCACGACCGGTTGCGGCTGATCGACCGATACCTGATCATCCTCCAAACGCTGCTCAGCATGCTGGTCTCCTCCCACCGGATCCATTCGTACCTATATGAGAATGTATGCATGCATGTTACGACAAGGAAGTAACCAGACTATGCACATATAGGCAACAAACAAGCACAACTATCACCCTAAGGACCTACTGCCTGCTCCGCTACCAAACTGAAGCGCCCCGACCCGTATTTACCGTATACAGTAAACACGTGCCAGAACTGTTCTTATTACAGTAGCAGACAGCACATACATTACAGAATACAATACAAGCAATCTCAAATACAACATCCGTCACCCGATCCCGGGGACCATTATTCAAACCACAACAGCAATAGCAGAAACATACAATACGTGATATCGCAAAACATATAATACATGATACAGCAGTAAATAAAATATCAGCAGCGGAAGACTTAGAATGAGATGCAGCGGAGGTATGGATCCGGGGTCTGGTGGAGTAGAAACAGTAGCTGGCCGAACCTCGTACCTGTACTACGAACAACTCATCCTACGGGATGAAACCCCGCAGGCGAGGGGTGAGTCCGAAGTGCTCACCGACAAAGGATAAACAGTAATATGCATGCAACACAATACTTTCGAAATAAAATTCCAGCAAAAGGCATAACAGTGAAACAATCAGAATATAACTGAGCCAAGACCAAAAGAATAATTACTTTTAATTCCAATTTTATCTTCCGGGCCCCGTCACTGGACAAGCTAGGGGTTAGACCTGGATATCAACATATTTCGGGTGCCAGACCAAAATCAAGAGAACCCAGGGATCGACATCCCAAAAATACGAACCCAGGGATAGACATCCCAAAAATAATCACGGGATAGACATCCCAAGCATAGACATGCTTATCACAAGAACCCAGGTCAAGGCCACCACGAAACAGTTTTTACCCATCGAGTCAGACCACTACTTTCCACGCGACAATAAAGTCGTCAACACAACTTCCAATTATCCAATTATCTCATTATGTCGGTATATCCACAAACAACAAATCCACAATCATACCGAAATCAACTCATTTGGCTCAGCAGTTCAATCAGGCAAATTAACCACAGAAAAAAAAACAAACACAGCATCATGTGCAACATATCAAAGGTTATCCATCCTCACCTTAGCCGATTTCCCTACTCCTGGAAGTCCTCAAATCGTCCCGGTTCCGGTTCCTCGGAATACTGTTCGTTATCAGCTCCTAAATAGCAAACAATAGCATATACTCACATAAGATGCACATAAATGCGAATGATGCAGTACTGTAAAAATAAATTCTAAACTGGTTCGTCTACGTCCCGGTGAAGCCCCGTTGTCATTTTATTTCCCTATTTACTATTCCTGTGTCAAAATACTATTCTATACTTATACCTGGTTATTATTCCGGTATTTTCATTGACAACACCCTCATTTTATTTCCCTATTTACTATTCCTGTGTCAAAATACTATTCTATACTTATACCTGGTTATTATTCCGGTATTTTCGTTGACAACACCCTTCCCAAAGGATTCCATAAAAATTACTATTACTATTACTTATCTTCTTTCCCAAAAATTATAATTATCATAGAATAACCTTTTTTTTTTTAGAAATTATTCACGCCTGTATATATTTCCCGGTACACTTTAATCATATCCTTTACTAAAATATCTATTATGGCGTTATTTATATACTTCTACATTTTTCCCAAATTCTTCCCGTATACATGAGTATTAATTATTTTCCATATCTCATGTTTCCCTAATATCTCCCTAATTTAGTTTCCAAATATAACCATATTATTTATATATGTCAGATTTATTATTATTATCTATTATTATTATTTTTTTTTTTCTTTTAAATGTTGGACTGGGCCATCTGGGCCGTGAACAGTGTTGTCCAGCCCACTACATGGAGCCCAGGTAGGTCCATGCAGCAGGCCCAGCGCTCAGCAGCCCAGCAAAGTCACTAGCCCAACCCAAACTCAAGTCCAGCCACTTAACTCACGGCCCAATTCTATTCTAACTAGCCCAAACCAAAGCCAAGCCCACACACACACAACCCACAAATACCAGCCCACGACCCATACCCATCCACACCGGGTCACCCGCGACCCAAACTCTACAGACCCGGGTCACCATTTACCTCGAGCTCACCTTGCTGCAGGTGTCGGCAACGGTGGCACGGCGGCAGGAACGAGGCGTGGGGACGGCGCTGTAGGCGTGGCGGCTGACGAACGGTGAGAGGCGCTGCTGCGGAGGAGGAATACGACGTCGGCACCGAGATGAGGGGGCGGCGATCCGTCGGCTCCTCTCCACTGGTCGGTAACGGATGAGCGCCGCGGTGGTTGTACTACTGCGAGGAGAGCGAGGTGGCGGATATGCAGGTGGAGGTCGTCGTTGGCGGCGTCGGCGTGACCTGCTGTGGTGTCGGCGAGGAAGTGGGGAGGCGGCGTCGGTGGTTCTGCAGGCGGCAAGGCAAGGTGGTGGTGACGTATCGACGCGAGGAGGAGGTGTTGGTGGTTGCGACCTCCTCGGCTGTCTCCCCTTGACGGCGGCGGCGAAAGGAAAGGAAGGAGGTGGGGGTTGGTCACGATGGAGATGGCGGTGGCGGTTTGTGGTGGAGAGGTGGCAGCAGTGGTGTGTTATGTGTGTTGTGTTTTTTTGTTGTTTTTTTTTAATTATCTTTCTTTCCTCTTTTTTTTTATGTAAAACCAGTAAGGTTATGGTGTAAGACGTTGGGCAGAATTTTTGTGCAGGGGAAAATGAGTTGTATGAAGGTATCTGGGTGTCTGGTTTTTGCTTGCAGAAGCAAAGCAAGGGTAAGTTTTATAACAGGAAAAAGATGAGCAAAATATTGTGGAAGATAGGAGATAATAAAAAAAAAATGTTGTAGTGCTCCACTTGTGGATAATGGAGCTGTGATAGTGCACACCCACAATTGAATAAAAGAGAGATTTTGACCCAACAAAAGGTCTATTGTGCCCCTCTAGTCTCCTTTGGTTTCCTAACAAACTCAGGGGTATAATCGTCATTTCCTAATTCGGAAAATTCCAACTTGTCACGGAAATTCCGCAAAAATATCCGGGACATGGAGTGAACTCAGAATCGGAATCCGTTGCTCGGTTTACCTTGAAATAATTTCCAAAGTTTATTTCCATATGATAAATTATTGTACAAGTCCTATTACAATCCCGGTAAAAACATAAATTTTTACCCGAGCTGTTACACTGATAATAAAATTGGTGTAGCGTGTCTAGAATCACAGAGTGTGCTATTTAGAGTTCGTATGAACCTTAGGTAATTGCTGTTGATGTGACTTGGATTATCTATGGTTGTTGTATATGTATATTTGCTTGTGGATTTTACCCGGTGAACACTTCGGACTCACCCCTCGCCTGCGTGACCTGGTCGCATAGTTTGATTGTGCGTAGCTCAGGTACGTTCGAGGCAAGCTGTGGCGCACCCTCTGCCAGGCCCGGATCCATCCTGCGTTGCATCATGTTTATATCATTGTCTATTGCTGTGTTGTATTAAGACTTCCGCTGCTTGCATTTGTTAACTCTGTGGATTAATGCTTGTTGTAATAATGTTTATATTTTGTACTTTTACTACATACCATTATAATAACCACAGTGGTAAATATCACAACCATCAGAGTTACTGTGTATAACGGTAAATAAGGAAGGGGGCGTTTCAACTTAGGTATTATCTTTTCATATTTAAAAATTAAAAAATAATTTTAATATTTTTTAAAAAGTTAAATAGTATTTATTTTTTAACATCCTAATTTGTAGGAACTAAAAATTTTTTCTTTATGGTCTTGCCTCCATTTGAAATCGGTCAGGAAAACTTCCAAGCAAGTTGTATTTATCTAAAATATTTAAATTAAAAAATATATCACCTTGTTACATTAAAATTACATTAAGGTGGTCTTTCTCATCCATCTAAAAAACTAAATTGAATACACATATTAGTAGAAAACTACAACTATTTTTTCAACATGATTTATTTAAGAAGTAAAAGGAAATGGACTCTAAAAACACCATCAACAAAAATATGCAAATATAAATGTGTAATAAAACAATGATATATAAAATAATTATCAAAATTATAAAGTCTGCATAAAAGAAGGTAGGAGAAAAAAGTAAATAGATTATTTGCTATCATATGATAGTCTTTCAAAATTTAGAAAAATATTATAATTTGTAATTATTACAATTAAATAAAAGCTATATGCAAAATTGAAAAAGTTTTAGAGAAGAAATAAATAATAAAAATAAATTCTGAAGGAATAATATCTTATATAAAATAAATAAAAATTAATCTTATAAGTTTTGTATATAAAAATTTCGAAGTTTAAGAATTCAAATGAATGAAATAAAGCACAATATGAAAGATGACTATTGAAAAAAATTTTATTTTTAAGGAAATAATATTAAAAAAAATCTATGAAAAATCTATCCACGTATAATGATGAGCAACATTATTTTTACTATTCAAAAATCAAATAACATTATAAGATATACTAGACGTATAGGAAAATTTTAATTAAAATAATAAAATACATAAATCCTTATGTAAAATTATAAAAGATGAATGAATAATTTATAAATTATAAAAACTCACTATTATTTCCTTGGACATTTTTTTCATAAATTAATTTAATATATTATATGTTCTTACATAATTTGGCAAACTTTGTCATATTTGTAATATTATATTCTAGAATGTAATCACTGCATTATAATAATTATATTATATATTAGCATATTATGTGCATCGCACGTAAAAAAAATAGTATGGGATTTAATAAATTAGGAAAAGAAAAATTATGCTATTGAGAAACTGATCCATTGACGACGGCTAAAATATTGGCCTTAAGGATTTGATCCGTTATCTTAGAAGAAGCTACTACAATCGGACATGCTAGTTTTGGGTGTTTCATCAATTGATATTTCTCCCCTCTTTCTCGAGAATATAACAAATTCTTTGAAACTGTAGTTTTGTGAATTTTGCCTCAATTTCATGAAACATAAAAAGCAGCTTTAAAGGCATATTGTGAGCTATGTCTCAATTTCTTTTTTTATCCCCCTTTGACCGTTCTCCTTTTTATGGAAATATTGTAGTGGTATTTTACGAAATCAAATTGATCTATCATCTCGTCTTTATGCCCACTTAGTCATGATTCTCCCAATTTATGTTACAATGAATTCACGGACACCATTTTATCAATATTGTGGACCTTATTTAAAATTATAATGTCCTAAGATACCCACATATTCCATGGTCTATGATTATTTATATGTAAGTATTAAATTAAAAAAAGAGAAAGAATACAAAATTAATATGAATTTTGAATAAAAATATTAGTAACATAAAAAAATAAATTTATTATAGAGGTGAAGATTATAAATTAACGATACGCAAACAAATAGGTGGAAATTCGAATATAAAATTAAAATAAACAATAAAAATATTGAAAAGAAGTAAGCGAGTATCAACAATCACACTTTTATACTTAGATGTGTATTATATGATATAATTATTTATATTACCTATTTTATAAGATATAATTTTTAAAAGATTAACATTAGATTATGTATTCATACTATTTCTTTTTTCCATACACATAAATTTAATTTATTTTAATATATATTATTTAATTAAATACCTTTTATAGTTAATTTTATATTTATTTATAATTATTTTTGATATATCATTTTCTTTTTTACTTCTAATCTTAAACTGTTTTTATTTTTTTACAAATTTATATTAATTTTCTCATTTCTCTTTCTTCATTTTCTAATCCTAACTTTCTATTTACTTAATTTTTAAAACTTGTAGATAAGTAAAAGAACAAAATAGAATAAACTTATCTTATCTTGGCTAGTGGCATGATAATATTTGATTCTAATTTTTTAATGATTTTTTTTTAATAAATACCTTATATGAACAATGATGCTTAGCTACTAACAAACTCTTAACATATGTGGCATGTGCAACATCATTATTTAATTTATTTGTTACCATAACAGCTTTGTTTTCCTAATCCCCTACACGTCATATATATCATTGTCATATCATTTTTTCCTTTTTTTTTTCTGGTTATCATTCCTTATCCTCATCGTGAATTTTTGTAGCTCCAAAAGATAAAATTGATCTCTGACCTTTAAAGAGGTGCTTAACACGGTTTGAAACAATATTGATCTTTGTCACTGTGGCTGAACTATGTTGGGTTCGGTCTCTTTTACATAATCTTCTTGTTCTGTTTGAGCAACCAATACCTATCCATTGTGATAATTTGTCAACAACATATATTGCCAATAATCCTATTCAACATCAACGCACCAAACATTTGGAGGTTGATCTACACTTTGTTCGTGAGAAGATCAAACGTATTGTTTCAATCTTGCATATCAACAATTCCAAGCAGCAGGCTGATGTCTTTACAGAGTCTCTAGGCACTAATGCTTTTCAGCTCCAGCGTGCCAATCTGAGTCTAGTGCCACAGTCCCAACTCCGATTGCGAGGGGCTGATAAGGATCAATCCTAGTCCCTATCATAGTATAGTTTTTTTTTTTGAGTGAAGCCTATCATAGTATAGTTGAGTTGTATTACTATTGTATAGTCTATTCTAATAGTGTTGTATTCTATCATGTAATTTGTTCTAACTTACAACTCTCTTTAGGTGATACTAGAGAGAAGTTGAGGCAGTTGTTTCTGTCTGCCAAGTTTTGGTGCAAAAAATGATAAGGAGATATGTTTTGGTGCAGAAAATGATAAAGAGATGGTATTTAAGGAAGAGATGCATGATTGCTTGTTGATGTTGCGAAGGACAAACTAAAACCCTAAAATATCCAAACCAAAGGTACAAGTGTTTTGTTCAAGTCCTTTTTTTTTTCCTTGCTTTGGTTTTATGCTTTTTTTTTATACTAATGGGAGCTTTATTAAAGAAAATAAAGCGTTACAACACAAAAAGGTCACCAAGGAGATGACAGAGTAAGTATATAAAGGTTACTATAAGAAATGAAGGAAAAAAGCAAACTAAGAAAACACGGAAAGGAATAAAATTAAGAACAAAATGAAAGCCTCCTGTAAACACCTTTCCAAGATCTAATGCCAAAGGAGTCATGAATCAGTAAAGATATAACTTAAAAAAAACGAGTGATTTTTTTAACGCGCCCCACGCGCGGTCAATCTTTCATCATGGTGAGCGTTTCTGCGAGTGGATGCAATGATAAGGGCGTTCGTTCTGGAATGCTCAAGCCATCCTTCTTTTCAAGATGGTCGAGGAATCAAGTGAGGAGGGCATTGGAGGACAGGGCGGCAGTCAGCATCTTTGTTGAAAACATTCCGGCGACATGGGGTGCGGTGGATTTGTTTAAAGACATGTCAAGAGTGGGAGTGGTCTTAGATGTCTACATTCCCAGAAAGCTGAATGCGGCAGGGATTAGATTTGGCTACGTTAGATTTGAGATGAAGGGTAGGGGGGAAGACATGGTTGTAAAGATTAATCGGTCAAAAATTACTAACGGTATGTTGGTGGCGAAATCTGCAAAAGAAATGTCCAGTGCCTTGCCGTATAATGGTCGTAAAGATAACACCATGTTGGTTGAGAAGCGTGGGAAGGATACTAACAGATCATATGCTCAAGCTCTGGCTTGTAGGCTAGGAAAAATAGGCCAGGATGATGGCCAGTCCCCAAGTGTTGGAGCAGTTTCGTTCGAGTATTACCCTTCCGAGATGGTTGCTAAGAGACTCTCTACATGTGCTTTTGGGGTACTTAAGGATGGGGTGACTGTGTCAGAAGCGATTGAGGGATTGAAACACATCCATAATGGTGGAGTCTGTGTTAAGAAATTGGGAGGGCAGTACGTGTTATTAGTGTTTGGTTCGAGAGAAGCAATGGTCTCCTGCCTCAAACAGAAGGTGGCTTAGGGTAGTGGATTATTTACGCTTCTAAAAGAATGGGAGGAGGGAGATGGCGCTTCTCAACGAGACTGTGTGTTGAACATTTACGAGGTTCCTCCCCAAGCTTGGAATGATGATTTTTTCAAACTCATTGTCGTGAGAATTGGAAACTTCATAAGATCAATCAACATCTTTGATTCATGCAATGATCTGGAAGTAGCCAAGGTAATCATTAATATAACCTATAAATCGCCCATCTCTCGGAACTTTAAGGTGAAGATTGGGGAGAGAGATTTTGTTATCTCGGTGGTGGAATCACCGCTTTCGGTGGGGGATGTTTGGGATTATGGGAGATCAGTGAATTTTGGGAGCTTTTCCGGTAAAGACTCAGATGGGGAGGAGGACACGATTCCCAATGGCTGTCGCGTGGGTGGTGGCTGCGGTGTGGAACCCCAGGGGTCCTCTGATCCTTTTGGGATTCTAGAAACCATAAGACGACTGGAGAAAGGAAAGAGAGTATTGGGGAAGATACAGATACGGTTGTGGCTTGTTCCATTAACATGGAAAGAAATTTAAATATGGTGGGTCCTAGGAAGGTTGGGCGTGCAGTAGATGTTGACATGGGTACTAGGAATGTTAATCTAGTGGACCCAGCACTGAGACAGATTGTGGCTAGCAGCAGTAATGGCGATGAGATGAGGAATATCCTATCTGATAAGGGTACAAAGGAGTGTATCTCGAGGGGGTTAGGTAGAAGGGAAGTTATCTCAAGGGGGGTGGGGTCTGATAATGAGGATAATGGGCTCGAGACTGGAGTGGGCCTTAATGGGAGAAGCAGGGTAGTTCTTGAAGGGCCAAGTGATAATGGGATTATTGAGGAGGTTCAGATCAACAATTGTGAATTAGTTGGGCCGATAAGTGTAATGGGGTCCAAAGGAGACATTCAATACGATATCAGAAGTGATGAATTATCCCTCCCAATTCTTGCATCTAATTTTCAGGTTCTTGCGGACAATGCTTGTCTTAGAAATGGCTATAAGGCTAGAAAAGATAGGAAGATTAAGAAAATTGTTCCGGGGGGAAGTATAAGATCATTAAGAACGGGGGAGAGTTCTATTCAAGACAAAGACATAGCTGCAGGGAACAATCGAGTCACGGCTGTGATGGATAATGACTGTCAATCCAATTTTGCAAAAGTAGAAAAAAACTCTAAGAGTTGGGGAGAGTTTGGGTTTAAAGTATGTGGGTGAAAAGGAAGAAGTTGCGAATAAAATAGAGTTATTAATTGAGAGGGAAGCAGTAGATTGGGAAGAGTCGAAGGCCAAGGAGTAGCCTTATTCATCCTTGGTTTGTATGCAGAGTGTATATCCAATTAATTTATGTTTAGCCTTATATCATGGAATATAAGAGGGATAGGTTCGTCCCAAAAACATAATAGTGTCAGAGAATTTATGAGGAAAACCAAGGTGAGAATAGTTTTCTTATGTGAGCAAAATGTCAAGGGTGGGTTCAAGGAGATTATGCTCGTGTATGGGGGGCGGTGGTTTTGACTTTGTGTCGGTTGATACTGTTAGCAATTCGGGGGGTTTATGTCTGATGTGGGAGGAGGATTATTTGTCTGTGAGTAGTAGGTCTTCAGGAAGGAATTGGATAATGGTTGAGGGGAAGGTAGGTGAGAATGTGATTGGTGTTTGTTGCATGTATGGACCTGGGTTGGAGGAGGATAGAATTAAATTGTGGGAGGATTTATCCGTTCGTATGCAGGGTTCTCATGTACTTTGGCTAATCATTGGAGATTTTAACAAGGTACTTGAATCCAAAGACAGAATGAGCGGCAGGATTTCTCTTAGGGGAGCTCGGGCTCTTGGTGGTTTTGTGGCCGATCTTGAACTTTGTGAAGTTGAACTTCAAGGAAGGTGGTTTACCTGGGGTAATTATAGGGCTGCCAGTAAGATTGATCGGGCTTTTTTTAACCTTTTGTGGTTTAATTTGTTTCCATCAATTCGTCTTTGGGCTGGTGAGAAGGAAGGTTCAGATCACTGTCCTATAATATTGGCGCAAGAAAAAAAAATTCTGGGGTGTCAAACCTTTTAAATTGATAAATGCTTGGCTATCTCATGAAAATTTTGATAAGGTTCTACAAGAGATGTGGTCGAAGGCATGTTTGAAATATCCTGGCAAATTCAATCTGATCAAGAAATTGGGTCTTGTTAAAAATCTTTTGAGAGAGTGGAACAGGACTAGCTTTGGTAATATTGATGAGGACATCAAGGTGTTAAAAGGCAAAATTGAGGGGCTTGATTTGTTGACCGATCAAAGGTTGCTGAATGGAGAGGAAATAATTCAGATGAGGGATTGGAAAGTTGAGCTATTTATGCGTCAGAAGCAACAAGAGAGTCCGTGGAAGCAAAAATCAAGGATTAATTGGCTGAGATTGGGGGACAAAAATACAAGGTTTTTTCACTTAAATGCTTGTAACAGAGGGCGTCGAAATTCAATCAGTCAAATTTGTTTTGATGGAAAAATCTTGGAGGATTGTGAGGAGGTGAAAGAGGCAGCTAAGATTTATTTCCAGGAATTCTTTAAACCCGTACCTAAATCCAAATTTTGTTGGGGTGATATTCCTGTCAGGAAGATTTCGACATCTCAAAGCTACCTTTTTAGAGAGACCCATTGAATTGGAGGAAATCAAGGAGGCAATCTGGGAGTGTGATGGTAATAAAGCCCTTGGGCCTGATGGCTTTAATATTAACTTCTTTAAGAGAGCCTGGGATTTGATTTGCAATGATTTAAAGGACTTGATAATAGACTTTTGTCGCTCTAGGCGTTTACCTTCTGGAGTGAATTGTGGTTTCATGTGTTTGATACCAAAAAAAAATGAAGCTCAAGGTTTTGAGGATTATAGACTGATATGTCTCATTCACAGTGTGTACAAAATTTTAGCCAAAGTTTTAGCCAGACGTTTGAGAGGAGTTATGAAGGATGTGATAAGTCCTAACCAGCATGCTTTTACTGAAGGGAGGCAGATTTTGGATTGTGTGTTATCTGCTTCAGAGATTGTGTCTCAATTAAAGAAGGGAGGGAAGAGAGCAGTAATGTGGAAAATCGACTTTAGGAAGGCCTATAATTCTGTCTCATGGGATTTTCTATTGGAAATAATGAGCGCAATAGGGTTTGGTGAGAATTGGATAAGGTGGTTATGGGGTTGTATCAGTTTCCGCAAATCTCAGTGTTGTTGAATGGATGTCCATCTCAAGAATTCACAGCATTTAGAGGGTTAAAATAAGGTGATCCACTTTCACCTTTTTTGTTTAATATGGTTGCAGAAGGTTTGTCTCTATTGGTTAATCAGGCGATTGGGAAGGGACTAATTTAAGAAGTGAAGATTAATGATGATGTAGCTGCGCCCTTAATCCAATTTGCGGATGATACTCTGCTTTTCTGCCCAGAGGAGGAGGAATCACTATTGAATTTAAAAAGAGTGTTGAGATGGTTTGAAAATTTATCTGGCTTAAGTATAAATTTTCATAAAAGCAGTGTCATTGGGATAAATACTTCAGATCAAAGATCAGAAGGTTTGGCCGGGTTACTGTGGAGCAAGATCGAAAAGTTCCCTTTCAATTATTTGGGGTTATCCATTAGAAGAAACATGAGCAGGATTAGGGCTTGGGATCCAATCATTTCCAGGATCAAAAGTCGATTACCTTCTTGGAAAGGGAAATTCCTATCTCTTGGAGGTAGGGTGACGTTGATCAAGGCAGTATTAAGTAATCTTCCCATATACTACTTATCTCTTTTCAAGATGCCGAGGGGTGTGGCAAAAAAAAAATAGTAAGACTTCAGAGGAATTTGCTCCATGGATTTGGTTGGGATGTGCTCCACCTTGTTTCTTATGGATGGTTTTCAATTACGGCATACCTGTGACGGATATTCTAGTTAGAAGAAACATAATTGAGAGAGATAATGGTTCATGTCCCTTTTGCAATGATGAGATGGAGACGAGAGATCATATTTTCATATATTGTAAGTATATTTGGAGGTTATGGAATCAGATATGTCTTTGGTGGGGAGTGAGGTGGTGTGTCCCAAAAACAATTGAAGATCTATTTTGTCAATAGATAAGTTTGGCTAGGACTGTTAAAGTAAAAGCCCCTTGGATGGTTATCTTTTACGCTAATTTATGGAATATCTGGTTGACTAGAAATAAGAAGATTTTTGTGGCTACTGAAGTGGAATGGGAATCTGTGTTCCACTTTGACGATGAGCGGATCTCTCTGCTGGTTCAATTCCTCTCAGCCTAGTTTTCCTTTTGATCTATCTGCAATTCTTATCTGCGCTGATAGTGTCTTAGCTTGGGATGGTCCTGTGTGCAAGGAAATAATGGTACAGGGGGGTTTCTTTGTAACTGATGTGTATGTACTTTCCGTTTCTTTTCTTGATTGTATTTGATAACTGATGTATTGGGTGAAGTCATCTCTTTGATGACTACCTAAGTTTACGGTACCAATAATAAAGGTCGTTTTCAGCAAAATAAAAAGGAGTCTTGAATCACCTTGCTGCTGGAATAAGAGAAAGAAGGTTGTAAGGATTTGATCCACCAAGTAGCTCTCACCAGAGAGATGTCGAGCAAACAATCTAATGCAGGTCTCTTGTGATTAAAGAATAAATCGTTTTTGGCCAACCACAAGCACTAAATATAATGCAGGTCTCCTGGTTTTATGCTTTTGGTGTAAGAATATTTTCCTTTTATGTGGTCTATATAATATTAGGTTTTATTTAGTGACGTGGCAAAATCCTATTGGTCAACTATTAGAATTTTATAATAGACACTTGATGGAGTGTATAAATAGAATATTATAGAATAGGTCCTCTCTCTCTAGTCGCTTAACGTTCAGTTATACCATCTGACAAACGTTAGAAAGATAGACAAAAGCAAGAGAGAATAGAAATCAAGACAAATCAAGAGGAGATTAAGAGAATTTAGAAGACAACATGATCGATTTACCAGGTATGTCTTCAACCTTATGTTGTTAGTTGGAGTAGTTCTAAAATCTACTGGATATTATATTAATGATTGAATTGGAGATTAAATTATCGTCTCTCGATTCCTAATTCTTATAATTTTTTATGTTAATTATCTAACATGTGGTAGCGGAGCATGGTTTAGTAACGATTATCTCCCCCTGTATATAATTGATTAAAGTTTTTTTTGGCAGATTTGGGCATTACGTTTCGCCCAAACCAAATATATGTGTTGGTTTCTATCCACTTATTTCGTAGAAGTCGCAAAAGAAAATTGGTGTGGAAATTATTGTTTGTTTGTGTTATCGGTTCCTATCGATTAAAATAATAATTGATTATGCTATGACATATACCATTCATATCATTCCTTTTCTGCAAATTACCAGCCTATGGTGGAGATTCACGCACGATATGATGCAGTAGCATGAGTTATGCTTGTTGATTTTGAAAATCAATTAACAATATATTTATGGCTATGATGGAAAACGTGTAGGGAAGGATTATTATTATTTCCCTTTTACTGTTAGCTGTGACTGTGGGCTTCTTGATCTCCGTGACAAGTATGAGGTGTGACTGTGGTTTCTTTGGTTTCTGTGAAATCAGCCTTATGTTTACGCACAATTTCACTTCACTCCAGATATTATAATTCTTATCGTTCAAGCCCCTTAAAAAGAATACAGTTTTATCATTGATTTTTGTTGATTGTGCAATTGAGTCCATAATGTTTAATTTTTATGTTGGACTTATTAACGGTCTCTTTTACATAAATTTCTTTATAAGAGTTTGATATCTATTTACGTATAATTTGTTAGTCACCAAAGTGGCCAGATTAGAATGTTTTATAGATATGAAAATTAAGAAAATTATTGATTTACTCATGAGTGTGTGATGCAATTAATGTGATGGCATGATGGTGATGATTTATTTTATCATGAGAAAATCAAGTTTATTTTCATAAAATATTTACGGATCAATCCAAAGGTTGATTAATCATTTTATGATTATGAACATAAAAGATGGTCAATTAATTTATTTATTAGTCATATTTTGTATTTCCAAAGATAATATACATGCCTAGTTAAATATATTAATTTATCAATTATGTTAAATCTACTCAAGCATCAATTCTGATTATTGTTGTATTGATATATTTCCCATAGGAAAATATCAATATATACATAATATATGTAGATTGAAATAATGTGTTTTCTATATATGTGAGATTTATATGCCTTACGATATTAAGTTACTCTTCATTCGCAAGCTTAAATTGTTGTTAAGTTTTACGGGCTCGAAGATTTATGAGACAAGTCTAGCTTCATTTAAATTTTTAGAATCTAGACTTCTTATCTTCAATTTGTAAGCCCGCTGCTCTTATTGATCAAAATAGTACTAACGAACTAAATAAAAAAAAAAAACTTTCCACAAAGTAAGGGAAAGATGAACATGCTAAATTTTATATTTATGCGAATGATTATGAAGAGTAACATTAAGTGATATCTCCAAAATGTCTATTTTAGTAGCAAGATTGTATAGTATGAGAATAATTATGAATGGTTATTTCCTTGTATAATTTATTAATCTTTTCTTGCCTTTGAATGTGGTCCACTCTATTATCTATAATGGAATTAAAGAGAAATAGAGTGTGACATAATTGAAAGCATGCTTGCTTAATTTTAGCAAGATATTTGATTCTAACTAGGTCAAAGCATTTTATTTTATGTTGTGGGTAGAGATTAATTATTAGAAACTTTGATACATTATAATTATAAAATTTGACACATAATAATCTCGCAGCAAAGGCGGGGCAAATGCAAACTATAAGTGACTGGAAATTACTCACTACCATCGTCTCCTATAAGCATGGACCAACAGATATGGATGTGATGTAGAATTAAAGACCATATAAAGAGAGGTCTCAAATTACAACCAGAAATCATGTTGTGAGCACTGGAATTCTAATGGTGAATAAAAAAAAAAATAGAGGGGCTATTTCACAGCTATGCCTCTGCAATTTGTAGTATACTCCCAGACCATTCTCCAAGGACGAACAACACCTCTTGAGAGCTTCAATTAATTCTTGCAGCTTCCCTGCTTGCGGAAACTTGAACTTCTCAATTTCTATAAAAAATTTCAATTGATTTGGACTTGTATCTGCTTCCAGGAAACTGGAATACTCCACAATCTCCATCCCCATATGGTTTCCTATCTCAAGCTGAAAACTCTCAATTGCGGACATCAAGTCTCTCTCCGTTACCTCATAAGCATCTTTAGTAGCTCTCATCACAAATTCGATCAGTGGTGATGAATTATGAAATCCAACAACTCTGACAATGTCACCTAATCGATATCGATACAATCCTTTATAAGTGGTGACAACCAACTCGTACAGCTTTCCTTCTTCAACACCTGAAAAATCCACAGTTTCTTCAACGGTAGCAGTAGTACTGCTCCTGTCAGACTCAAATGGAAGAAACTCAAAACAAGCGGCAGTGGGAAGCATAAGAAACCGAGTTGTCTCTGGAGGCTGCGTAATGTCCCAATTAATACCACCAACACATTCCGATGAAAAGTACTCTCCCCCTAAAACCATCACATCCCCAGCATAGTACTTGATTTTGGAATAGTACTGCTTCATGCTTCCTGTAGTAACACACTTAACATACCTAAGGTTAGGCCATAATTTAGATACGATCCCGCCCCAATTCTTTTTCTCACAGATCATTTGGATTCTCCTAGACAAATCTACCCGAGGCCCACCTAGAAGCTTAACAACAGATTCCCTCATTGCAGCATCAGAAATCTCCAAACTGGGAAACCCATTTTCCAGATCATCACACAGCTGTTCCCATCTGGACTCTAACATAGCAAATGCTCTAACCAGGCCTATAGCATAAGGTGCTTGAATCCCATCAATCAGATCAGAATCTCCAAGTGCACGAAGAAGATGGCAATACATTTGGTGCTCATAATCTTGACCAAAAATGACCTCTCGTGGACTCGCTAGATGACGCTGAAACAAATTCTCCTTATTCAGCAAAGAGTGAGTAGAGGCTGCCGTAATCTTGAACCCACCAGGCGTAGACATATTATGAATACCATATAAAAGATATAAGAACTTATTCACTTCAGGCCTTGGTGGAAACAACCTGAAGACACAACTTATAAATCAGAAGATTTGAAGAAACATCAAGCAGTTTCAAGAAATCAAAACACAGATATACTAATTCAAACCAACTTTCGGTGAAGGGCAGTAAATGCTTGGACGGCGATATCCATGGCAGCTGTTGCTGGAGCAGAATCGAAATAGGGGATCAACTTCGGTTTCATTGTGCTATTGCCAGAGCTACAATAATAAAACAAAAATATAAGAAAGAAAGAAAGGGTCATTTTCCTTATTTAAAACGAATCAGGAAAAAAGAAGCTATGACACAAGAGATCGACGAGGTGATCGAAGCAAGCCACCTGTGGTGGAAACAATGGAGAGGGTCGACAGATAGAACCGGAGGGTACTGGTCGACACTACCATGATTAGCCAGGTTGTTGATATGATCAGCGTAGTCGTCATAGGAAGATAAGGGAACTAGGCGGCGGAAAGTGGCGGCATCGATGGGAGGGAGGTGGCCGGAGAAGTAAGGACGGAGGTAAGAGACATAAGCTTGGTGTGCAAGGATGGATCGGAGGGTGCGGTGCTGGTGATCAATGGCGTTCTTTGTGTACTCCTCCAAGCTTTGCAATACCTCTTCGTCTGTCATTTTCTTTTTGGGACTATTTTTTTCTTTTTGCGGCGTAGTGTTTAGTTACTATCTAGTGGTAGTAGTAGTTTAGTAACTACTTGAGAGGAGACAAGGCGATGCAGTTGTCTAGTCTAGACTCTTGAGGATAGAGTTGAGCTCAAGTGTGGAACATGTGCGATGTGTCCTGTCCCGGAGATGGAATTTTTAAAAGTATCTTTGGGATTGGGTAGTTATTATTTCGCTTTCAGATCCAGACGCTTTGACCTTGCGATAGATATGGATTCTATAGACTGTTGGAACTAGGGCAGAAACTGCTGTAAAATTTTAGTGTTGGGCAGCTGTACAAATTCTGGAATTTTCAAAATTCTTCAGGAATACCAAGAACACCAAAAATGCAAATGTGATGAGTTATGATTTTGAATCTAAACAGTTATTCTATTTATGATTGAACAATTTTGTTTGCTCTTAAATTACATTCAGACACGAAAAGAATAGATGTTTGACAAGTCTCACAAAAATCACACTCAAGATCTCAATAAGAACTACAAGAACATTCAAGTAAAATTCCTGCTTCAATTTCCAGAATTCTGCAGAGTTTATGAACACTGAAGAACACTTAGATAAGGCTCTCTAATTCTAAAACTCTCTTTTCAATTCACAGAACTCTCTTCAAAAAATGGAGGAGAACAACAAATTTCTCCACACTCTTACAATTCTGCAGCAGCACACTTATACACCATAAAAGTGTAGTCCACTAACATAGGAGCTAGTGTAGACCACTTAACATGTTTGAAAATACTTAGCAAGTATGTTACTTAACCTGACAAGCATGCTCACCTAACCTGACAATAAGAGAGCACTACACTAAAAGACACAAAGAGCATAATAAAATAAAAGGAATCAACAGCTTGCACACTTTCTTTTCTTCCAATGCAGCTTGGTCATATTCTAACACTCCCCCATGAGCAAGTTGCCTTTCAGCTTCAGCTTCATTTTCAACTTCAACACACCTCTTCAACAGCTTGAATTGGATTCCTGTCAAAAACTTGGTGAACAGACCTGAAACTTCGCAATTCTTTTTTTTCTTTTCCTCCATTTCGAGGACATCTTCTTTTCTTGGCAGTTGAAAGATCAAACAAATCATAGAACTCTAAAAACTTTTCTTCAATACATGCTTCAAGCTTTTTTCTCACGTTAAAATTCTCTTTCTTGTTATTTAACACTTCCAGAATTTCAAGCTTAACAAACTCATCATTACAACATTTAATTGCAACAGCATCATCACCTAAACTGTCATTCCCATACTTAACTTTAATTGATCTATAATTAGAGTAATCTTTAAAATCCAAACAAAGATTCTCAAAAACAACAACTTCAGAATGATCACTTTCCACAGAAATAGCATTTTCATGTCTATAAAAAATCTCATCAACCACAACCTCTTTACCAAATAAAGCACCATCATCAACTTCAATAAAATTATAACTCTTACCAAAAGAATCTTCATTTCCATCATTTTCAATCAAATCAGAGCCATTTGTTACCTCTGATTCGGCATCTTCATCTTCATCAATTTCTTCATTTTCATTGCTCCCAATCTCATCACTTTCAAGGAACAGAATCACTTGATCTTTAATGAACGATTTTTTGCCCGAAAAATCCATGCCAAACTCTTCTTCCATCTTTTGGCACATGTTTATTGTTGTTGTATCAAGATCAAAACATTGAAGAACTTTCCTTAATCTTGCAGCAATCACCCATTTAGACACCATTCTAACCAATCAAAAAAGAGCAGGTCCTTTAAGAACAATCACACTCCGCTACCAATTGTTGGAAACTAGGACAAAAACTGCTGCAAAATTTTGGTGTTGGGCTGTTGTACAAATTTCTGGAATTTCCAGAATTCTTCAAGAACACCAAAAATGCAAATATGATGAGTTATGATTCTGAACATAAACAGTTGTTCTATTTGTGATTGAACAACTTTGTTTGCTCTCAAATTACACTCGGACACGAAAGGAATTGATGTTTGACAAGTCTCACAAAAAATCACACTCAAGAACTCAATAAGAACTACAAAAACATTCAAGTAAATTTCCTACTTCAATTTCCAAAATTCTGCAGAATTTATGAACACTCAAGAANAGCAGGTCCTTTAAGAACAATCACACTCCGCTACCAATTGTTGGAAACTAGGACAAAAACTGCTGCAAAATTTTGGTGTTGGGCTGTTGTACAAATTTCTGGAATTTCCAGAATTCTTCAAGAACACCAAAAATGCAAATATGATGAGTTATGATTCTGAACATAAACAGTTGTTCTATTTGTGATTGAACAACTTTGTTTGCTCTCAAATTACACTCGGACACGAAAGGAATTGATGTTTGACAAGTCTCACAAAAAATCACACTCAAGAACTCAATAAGAACTACAAAAACATTCAAGTAAATTTCCTACTTCAATTTCCAAAATTCTGCAGAATTTATGAACACTCAAGAACACTTAGATAAGGCTCTCTAATTCTAAAACTCTCTTTTCAATACACAGAACTCTCTTAAAAAATGGAAGAGAACATCAGATTTCTCCACACTCTTACAATTCGGCAGCAGCACACTTATACACCATAAAAGTGTAGTCCACTAACATATGAGCTAGTGTAGACCACTTAACATGTCTGAAAACACTGTCAAACATGTTACTTAACTTAACGTGATAAGCATGCTCATCTAACCTGACAATAACAGAGCACTACACTAAAAGACACAAAGAGCATAAACAAAATAAAAGGAATCAACGGCTTGCACACTTTCTTTTCGTCTAATGTAGCTTGGTCATATTCGGGTTACCCGCCAGACCCTCTCCCTCTCCAACTGGTACAACAACTCCAAAATCGTCTTCCACATAGTGAACACTTTTTTTATTTTTAGAATATGTTATGTTGTACTATTTTATATTTGGGTGGCATATATGTGACTAAAAAAAAAATCATAACGCACAACGTATATCCATTGATATTGACTCATTTTTTAAAAGTAATCTTCTTGTCATCCTGCTTCAAGTTTGCATAGTACAGCTCTTTTTTCCCTTTTCTTAAACTTCGACGAGTTCAGTTTTACCCATATCAATTTATCATCATGAAATAATGGATAACGTGTTCTTTGCCAATTTATCCTAATCAACTTTCTCCCTACCTCTCGTAAAATGCAAGGATAAATGTTCAATTCTCCCACAAATCACAAGGGTCGAGAGTCCAGATCTTCCTTTCTAAAAATTCCAGATCTGGAAGCGAAATATTGTTAAATAATTTCTCATATATAACTACTGTGATTTAAAATCTAAACTTATTGAGCCATCGGGAAACTTTTTCCTCACTTCCACACCACCCATGTACAGAAATCAGAATAGTCTTCTTTTTTGTTTTTTTTTTAGGGAAAAAATAGTCTTGAACCTGAGCAAGCTGGAATGAATCTACTGGTCAGTCTCGGTTCATCAAAGAAGTAAGCAGACACGACAGAGATAGCATGTAAAGTTGCAATGAGATATGGAGACAACTCAAATCTGATGCAATAAATAATCAAACTATAATTAAGGAAATTAAGTACCGGCATGTCTGCAATTGATGAGGAAATGGACCAAACATAGATTTGCATTTGATGCATAATTAATTACACACCACATAGAGAAATCTCAGATTACAACCAGCAACCATATTCATGGCATATTGATGATATTGTTGGAATTCTGATTTGAATCAAAACAAGCAGCTTTGGTTCAAGAACTCCATTTATTGTAACTGTCTTCTGCAAATAAAGAGAGTCTACAGAGGACTTTAAATGAGAATATGCCATCTAAAAGATGGACAAGGCCTTCAAAGATAAAATTTCAGAGCAGCAAGAATGTGAAAATGATATTGTAAGACACCATAAGAGGGAAATGGGCTACATAATTAATCCTAACTCCACAGCCTGCAGAACATAAAGGTTTCAAGTTGTTCAGTTTTGGGTCATCAAGCATCTTAGGATATAGTCAGAAGAGAAGATGCTTCCAGAAAACTAACAATTTCACGATTTCTGATTATCTTCGGAGACTTATATTGACTGGCTGGTGCTCCATTTTTCGTGGCCTCCTGTAATATCCTATCAAAACTACCAGGTTTTACAACAGAAACCAATTGGGAGCAAGCTTCACCCCAATACCTCTGCACTTTGTATGCTGCCCCCCAACCATTTTCCAAGGACCGACAACACCTCTGAAGAGCTTCAACTGATTCCTGCAGCTTTTCCTGTTGCAGAAACATGAAGTTCTCAATTTCTATAAAGATTTTCAGCTTCTTCGGACTTGTATCTGACTCCAGGAAAGTGGTATACTCCACAATCTCCATCCCCATATGGTCTCTTAGCTCAAGCTGAAAACTCTCCATGGCAGACATTAAGTCTGTCTCCGTTACCTCATGAGCACCTTTGGGACCTCGCATCACAAATTCGATTAGTGGTGACGAATTATGAAACCCAACAACTCTGACAATGTCACCTAATCGGTATCGATACAGTCCTTTATATGTTGTGACAACCAACTCGTACATCTTTCCTTCTTCAACACCTGAAAAATCCACAGTTTCTTCACCCCCACCAGCAGCGGCGGCACTGCTCCTCTCAGAGTCAAATGGAAGGAACTCAAAATAAGCGGCAGTAGGAAGCATAAC
>JAKUCV010003238.1:8784-97474 GCA_028386065.3 Turnera subulata | reverse complement strand
TTAAACTAATTAACATGTGATGCTAAACTAAATAGCAACTAGTTCATAATGTTAACCAATTAACATAAAAGCAGGTAATCGTGTATTACGCACGCTTGAACCGTTGGGTAAATATTTCTCGTGCCAAATTCACAAAGAAAATGGTCTAGAAATATTCGGATTGTATTTTCCTTGAGGTGAAACATAAATTCCAAATTTATGTAATGAGTATTAGTCCATGTGACTAATTGTCATGTATTTGGATCATTTCAAAGAAATGAAAACCCATTTAATTTTATTCTAGGCCATAATCCATAAAATAAAATTTAATTAGACCGTATGTCTAGCATGGACAAAAAATTTTACCAAGGCCATGAACAGTAAAAAAATAAAATTTATTTAGACCATGTATCTAAAATGAAAATTTAATTTTATAATAACCATCTCTTTCTAATAAAAGAATAATAGACTAGTCAATAAAATTATCTTAGACCTCGTCTAAAATTGACAATTTTATTCGGTTAGGTCATAAACCCAACCAAAAAAAAAATTAGACCAGGAATCTATTATTATTTTCTGACCATATGTCAATAGAAAGAGATTTATTTAAACCAAAAATGATATTCAGTTCATCCTTTTTGGCAAAAAAATGTCCAATCCAATACATGTTGAACGGCTCAAGCCAAGGAAGAATACAATTTCACGAATTGAGCATAAGCATATTAAACAGATTTAACATTTGCTTATACACACAACATATTATAACCAGAAAATTTTGCATAAAAAAAATATTCAGAAAGCAATGAATACATATATTCACATTCTTCGTGTTATAACAGTGGGAGTATGCCAGAAAAAAAAACTACTACTGGAAGTCGTTCATTTTTCCGCACTAAGCAAAAAAATGGAAATTGATCCTCGTGATTTATAAGAATTGGATCTGTTTTAAATAAGCATGGGCCATATGCCCATAACCCAAATTATAAAACTCATCACGTTAGTTTTTGAGGCCACCACAAAAAAAAAAATGAACCCACATCACTCCAGAGGCCCAAAAACAGTGTTTTCCAGAGGCCTGTGCTCGCGGCTCCAATTTTTTTTTTTTTAAATGCTGACACGTGGGAGGCGTGAGATGAAACCCTAGGGTTTCTTCTCTTTCTCCCCCACAGTGACCAGCCGCCGCCGCCATAGTAACGCACAGAGCTCCCACCGGAGCAGTCCACCGCCTGCAGTGGACGAGGCCACCGTGACCGGAGGGCGTAGTGGCAACGAGAACTGCCGCTACAGCCGCGGGCGTCGCCGGACACGCGAACAGATCGCGCGCCGCTGCCCATGCCAGCCGTGACTACCGACGAGGACGCAGAAGCTCAGGGCGGCTTGATGACGACGAACGCCGCCTCGCCCCGACCGCGCTGCTCGCCAGTCGCCACCCATGAAGCCACAATCGACGACCTACTCGTCGAGCCTCCACGCCACCGCAAGTCATCCTTCCGGTCACTAACAATCGTGCCGGTGTCGTGCATCCACCGTGTGTGGTGCTGCGGTTCGAGTCCCCTCCCAGCTCGGTCGCCGCCGTGTGCAATGAGCCTGTGCCTTGCCGTCGTCTGTAGCAGTGCTCCATTTGTCCACCACCGTGTGCAGTGAATAAACGGGATTGGGGTTTTCTGCTTTTGGGTTTCCAAAGTAACTCATGCACAGATCCAGTATTCACTAGAATTCACCGATAAACAAATCCAACAACAACGGTTGTTATGTCAATTAATTCATCAGATACAATCATGTATTGTATACAAACGATTATAACATATGTAGAGAAATTGATTTTCTTTACAGTAAACGATACACAATTGCAAACAATCAATTACTAAACAAACAAATTTATTGAATCGAACAAATCAATTCACTTTTTTTTTTTAGCAGAAAATCAATTCACTTTTGAATTGAACAAAACGATACGGCAATTCTGTTTCTGAATTGAACAAATCAATATATTGAATATACCGTGAATGATTCATGTGATTCTAGATTTTACATATAAATAGAATCAATCAGTAAACAAGCCTAATGGAATAAAGCATGCCTTTTTCAGATTACACGCAAGCTAGATTCATGCCTAAGCCGATTAGAAACTTAGACCAGAGATAAGACTCTAGGCTCCGCTACCAATGAAGGATAACATACATCCTGAATAAAGTAAATTAGGACACCTACTTGATGTCCTAGCAGCGGAAGTAGAAGATCTTGGAGTCCAGGTCTTGATCTACCGGTCGTGTAGGGTTGTCACAGTGTGTCGGATCAACCCCATAGTTTCCACGGCCTAAACCTCTCTTCTAGAGCTGTGTGTTAGGTATGTGTGGGTGTAACCTAGCCACCCTTGTATATGTTATNGAGAGTGATTTCAACCCACTTTCACAAAGAGATCCATGGACTACTACCAATATAAGAAAATTAAAAAGGAGGTGAGAAAAAAGAGACATTTGGACTTTGTGAGAGGAGTCAAAATTTAACTCTTTGAGTTTGTGCAAGAATGATCACTTTCCCCTGCACATTTGCACCCACTTTCCCTCACTAGACATGACAATTTTCTCACCAAGCGATCATGTCCCTCATCCTTCCTTTTCTCTCCTCCCCTTACTTTGCTCTCTTTCTCGAGAAAAAAAGGAAAAGGGGGATGCAAAAGCAAAGAGAATTACAGATAAGTTTTCAGTTATCCATGCACTTTCAGGTACATGGATAACTGTATGTGTTATCCATGAATTTAACCGTATAACACGATTTAAGTATTCCCTCATAGTACAAAATTCTTAACCCTTATTTCCCTTACCCCCAACTTGTTGTGTAAGAAAAGTACAATATCTATCCTTCAAGTGTCTCTAGATAAAATTAGTGATGTGTTGATTGAAAAGGAAATTTTGAAGCTCCCCAATATCGCTATCAAATATGTCTTGCTTTTTCTAGCCTATTCGCGGCGATTTAAGTATTCCCCCATAGTACAAAATTATTCCTCATGAGGCATGCATTGTGAATTTTGTGTATATAGTGACGGCTATTTATTAGTTTTTGTAATTTAATCAAAATTATAGGACTAGCTAGAGAACATAAATAATCAACATTGTACCCTGCTGATTGTGCTTATAGGATTATATTTAATTAGGGAATATATTAGTGGTATGTAGCATGGAAGGATGATTTTTTATTTTTTGAACAATTTTAAAAATATTGGAATAATTTCCTTGAATAATATATATGCCTCTTGTTAGAATAGAAAAACTATATCTATATGCACATTATATATATCTTGAAAAATGTACCTCTTCTATTACCAGTGGGGTAATATTCATCCCAAGCCATTGATTTATATGGCCCATTATGATTAAACCAAATTGGTGCGATTTCATGCAAACTTACCATCATACAATCTTCCATCCCATCACAATTTTTATTATTTCACCATATGTACTTTACTATTAATTAATTAACAACATCTTAAATTAGAAAGCTCAAAGCCGAATTAAAATAATTGTACTTTTCTTTTTGTATGAAGCGCCCCGACCCGTATTTACCGTACACAGTAAACACGTGCCGGAACTGTGACAATCCAACCCAACAAAGCCCAACAGACAGCGTACAAAACAATAAACTGGCCAACGGCCCAATAACAAAACTGAAAATCGGCCCTTCGGCCCAACAAGGAACTCGTCACCCGAACCCCGGGGACATCAACAACAACCACCATCCGGCCCAATGGCCCAATTACAACATATACACAGCAGAAAACTCAACAATATGCACAGCGGAAGACTTATGACTCACATGTTAACATATGCAAGCCCAATGAAACTAATGGATCCGAGTCCTGTCTGAGGGTACGCTTCAGCTTGTCCTGTACGTTCCTACACTACAAACAACCCATCCTACGGGATGAAACCCCGCAGGCGAGGGGTGAGTCCGAAGCGCTCACCGACGAAAGATAAACAGAGATATATAATCAACCGTAATACTTTCGAAGTAATACAACCATCAAAACAGAGGAATCTAGCACATACAACAAAACAGAGGCATCCAGCAACAAACAGCACAACAGAGGAATCCTACTAAATCAAATCAAGGCCAAGACCAAGAGAATGCTTATTAATTTTTATTACCCATCTTACCTTCCGGGTCCGTCACTGGACAAGCTAGGGTCGTACCTGGTTATTAACTAATTCTGGATGCCAGGCCCAACCACAATCCGGGATCAACATCCCCATACTACAAATCCGGGATCAACATCCCAATATCACAAATCCGGGATCAACATCCCAATATCAATCTCATCCGGGGTCAACACCCCAATCAACCAACCCACCGGCCATGACACCACAGAACTAGTCTCTAACCATCTAGTCGTACCACTACTTTCCAAGTGACAATTATATCGTCATCTCAAGTATTCCTCCTTCATCAATCAATAGCCCATTTCCTCAACTTATTTTCATATCAACAATTCCAATTCACTAACAGCAAGTCATGTAAATCCAAACACTATTCAACGGTTCAATCAAACAACAAAGCATATCCAACAGAGCAAATAGTCACATATCAAGACAGTTCATCTTCTCATCAGCCAACAAGCACCGTAAATATAACATAACCAAGAACATAAATAAGGGGACAATCATAACCCAAACACATACGAATACTTCTATGTGTGACCTTCTAAGTCTAGTTAATTTTATTATCCTGTTTTAATTTGGGCCCTGTCACGTATCAAGTGTTGGCTGGTCCGCAGTGCCACTTTCCAAACAGGCATCGACATGCCAACCGGATATTCGGCATATCCGAGCCATTGGGTATTCGGTATACCCTCACCACAAGCATCAACATACCAACCGGATATTCAGCATATCTGAGCCACTGAGTATTCGGTATACCCTCACCACAAATATCAACATACCAATCGGATATTCGGCATATCCGAGCCACTGGGTATTCGGTATACCCCCAACCACAGACATCGACCAGACCACTCCATACCAACACTTAATGTCCGTGACGCTAACAGTCTAAGTGAGGTTAACCAATTATTCATTTTTATTAAATTACCAACTATCAAATCCCTGAGCAGGCAACCTGCCTCTCAGCTCATCTGGGTTATCTCATCTTATCACAAATCAACCAAGATTTATAAACACTCCAGTTGTCACCAGTAAATAAGCCAATTAACGAAGCAATATATCACAATGTATAATCAACAACATTTAATCAATTAAACCAAGTAATACACAACATACACAGGTCTGACACGATTCAACAACAAACATCAACAATTCCATAGCAATCAGGTAACAGTCAACAATTATTCCAGCAGATCAATCAAACAACAAAAATACACAAACAACAAAAATACACACACAGCATTACGGGCACATATCAAGGTTTATCCATCCTCACCTGATGTGTCTCTGAAACTGCTATCCGGTCAAATCCCGATACCCTATATGTACATATAGGAACATAATAATCACTTATAATGCGCAAACAAAGATGATTATGCATGATGCCGGTTTTAGAAATTGTTTCACGACTTGTCTTATACCAAGTCTAATTCCTATTATTTCCATGTTTTTCTTTAATATGAAATTAGCCTCTTTAATCGATATACCAGTCATACTCGATCTTTAAGTTGAAAACCGAAACCGAGCTCCAAGCCGATATCCCGGCCCTTTAGCCTTTGTCGATAAGGGAAAAACATAAACATATTAAAATACATATATATACCCGTATATTTATACATAAATCGATACTAGATTAAACGTATATCTAGTGTGACCATATTTATGCATATATAGTAGATAATTCCCATTTAACCACATATATATTTATTTATGTGATAATACAAATTGTAACTTCATTGTTTAGCTAAACATAAATTTAGTAGGATATATATATATATATAGTCATTTATACATATGTGTTTATAATTCATAGATAATCATACATATATTTTTAGATTACATTTGACAACTAAATCAAGTTAATAAGTATATTTGGGCCTTTAATTATTAACAGTCCAAGTATGAATTAAATAAACCAGAATTTAAATACTTTTGAGCCTTTCTAATAGTCCAACAAAAATAAAATTATAAATCGAATTACAAAACATAAATGGAATTAAGGGTTAGTATTTGATTGATTAAGTTAAATCTTTATTTTAATTAAAACAATTAAGAGTCCGGGTTCATTAACGTTGCTCGGGTTTCGTTTAATGATGCATATGGTCATAGGCTCGGGCTTACCCAACGGATCCATTTCCGGGCTCGCCGGAAAATTCCCGAGGCTGCCGGAATTACTGTTCATGCCGGAAACAGTAACTCACTCCACCATTACTCAACTAGCAGTAGACCAAACCCAATTCCACCATGCAAATCCACCAGTGCTCCTGCCACCAACATCGCCACCATGCTCACAGCCACCCTCCAATGGCCAGAACTCCACCGTACATTAACATCCTCCACCCAAAACACCACATCTACAACCATAGCAGCCCACCAACGACATAAAGGTCAAATCGACGCACAAACACAACCAAGACAAATCAGTCCACACGAATCGGAATAAAAGGAAGAAGAAAGCTGTGGAGAGAAGAGCCACGCGAGTAACAGCTTACCCCGTCGGCGTCTCTGACTTCGCCGTCTGCTACTACGGCGGCGGCAGACCGAGGAGCAGATCGGGCGAGACGACAGGGAAAGGAAACGGAGGCGACGGTTTGGAGAGGACACGACGACGTCGTCGGTTCGGGGAGGCGCGGATTGCAAGGGATGAAGGGAGATCGTCGGCGCGAGATGGTGGTGGTCTATGCAGAAGATCAGTCGTCGGCTGCAGCAAGATGACACTTTGGGGAGGCGGCGGGTCTTGCTCGGGCTGCAGTTGGTCGTCGCGCACAAAGATGACGGCGACGGCTGGTTTCGACAGAAGGGAGGGGAGGAAGGGATGATGGCGACAGGTGGTGGTTGTCTTGGTGGAGAGGGATGAGAGTGTGGAGGTGGAGATGGGGTCGTTGGTGGTGTGTGCGAGCCGGGCAGAGGAAGGAAAGTGAAGGAAGAGAAGGAAGAGAAAAGAAGTAGTTGCAGGAGAGGGTGTGAGGAATCGGGAGGTGGAGAAGAGAGATAAAGAAAAGAAAAGAAAGAAGAGACAAGGAGGAAAAAGGAGAAAAGATTGAAAGTGAGGGGAGGGGTAATGGTCGGCAAGGGTTCACGAGAAAGAAAGAAAAAGATAAGCGGGCCGGCGGCTGGAGGAATAGGGGAAGGAGAAGGAAAAGAAAAAGAGAAAAGAGAAAGAAGAGGAAGAAAAGAAAAGAGGGGAAAGGAAGAGGGACGGGGCAAAACCGAAATTTACCGTGCCGAGTCCAAAAATATGACTTGGGCTCGGAAAATCCGATTAATTCTCCTGAGCATCGTCCAAGTCTCGGAACTGAAAACCGAGGCTCGGTTAGTTAGGAAGACACTCCCGAGCGCGGGAAAACTCTCGGTTTCGAAAAACGACTCCTGATTTACCTTGAATTAATTACCCAAGATTAATTCAATAGTAAATCACGGTAAAAAAACTTCTATAGTCCCGGTAAAAATTTTTACCGGGACTGTTACATTGTATATATAGCTAACCAATATTTGGTAATCTCCTATATATCTTGTTAATACATAGTTCCTTGTGGTCTATCTTATAAAAGGCATGCTGGTTCCATCAAATCCAAAAGGGGAAAAAAAAAAATAGAAGCCAAATGTATGGACAGCTTCAGCTACAATAATTTGTAACAGTTTACTTTACAAAAAGTGGTTTGTGTATCCAAGCCATATTCACGTATCGATGCAATTCTTCTTCTCATTAAAGTGGTTTGGGAATCTTGTCCTGATAGATGGGTCTAACTCATCAGATATACTCTGGCAGAGATTCGATCATCCAACCTATACATGGCCGCCCGGTGCTAGTACTGGATTGAACAACATCACCAATACACCCACACGGCTCATTTCATGGAAAAGCAAAGATGATCGATCCTGCACCAGGTTTCTACTCTCTTGAGCTTGACCCTGCTGGTTCCACTGAATATCATATCTTGTGGAGCAGGACTGAACAGTTTTGGACTACCGGACCCTGGAATGGACAAACCTTCAGCTTAGTACCTGAAATGAGATCAAACTCTTTCTGGAATTTCAGTTATGTAAACGATGATGCTGCCAAATATTTCACCTATAGTTTGGACTTCTGGGGTCTGTTCCGCGGGTTGCGAGAGGAGTACCAGTCTGCAGTGCAGGAACTCTAGCCTTGTTAATGGGAAGAAAGACAGGTTTTCTCAAAGTGACAACATGCAATTGCCCGAAAGTGCACAGACAGTGGCAGCTAACAGCCAACAAGACTGTGAGCCAAGTTGCCTCAGTAACTGTTCATGTACTGCTTATGTTTTTGACAAAAATCAGTGTTCAGTTTGGTATCATGATGATCTCTTAGATCTGCAGCAACTAGCAAACGGTGACCCTGATGCGAGAACTCTTTATGTCAGACTTGCAGCTAATAAGGTTCCTGAGAAAGGTAACACCCGCAATAGCCTTGTATCCTACAGCTATCAAGTCAAGTAGGATACAATCTTCCCGTGTTAGGGATTTTTTTTTAATTTATTTCGAAATACTATGTCGGTTTATATTCTTTTGTAGGGAAATATTTGTTTTATAAAGGTAACCCATAAGTGTTGGGATTAGTATTGGTCTATTTAAATTTTAGTGTGTCTATTTAACTCTTCATCTTCTTTCTCAAAAAAATAACTCTTCATCTTCTGCTGGCCTTCAAACTCAAAACCCTAACCCGCGTCTCTGTCTTATTGTATATACCACTTTTATTACAAGTAATAATTTGATTTACTCCAATGTCTTATCGAGCAGCTGGTAAGTTCCATCCTCAATTCGTTGATAATAATTGACCTAGTTTGTGTAACTAAGTGCTTCCAAAGACTAGACCTTTACGCTCTCTGTGATTGGAGGTTGGCAGCTGAGCTAGTTTGGGTTTTATTTAACTGCTTCCAACGACTTGACCTTTTTTCCATTCGATTAATACTACAGTGTGCTTGGTTAAAAAAAAAAGAAAATACTGCATTGTGCTTTTGCCCTGTAGATGTTTTGAAAGATTTGGCCTTTTCGGTCTCTGTTAATCTACATTGTGTTTTTGCTGTTTGTTAATCTACATTGTAGTCTTGCTCCTTTTTTATAAGGATATATATATTGGACCTTTTCGGCTGCTGATTATGATTAAGTTTGGGAGTATACATGCATAATTTTTAGTTTCTGAGCAAGAGAATCGCTAGAGTATAGAGTTATGTTCCAGATTACTAAATCTTGATTGGAAGTTGGGGTTATATATTGAATATGACAATGGATTCTATCACAGGACAGCGCCGTTTGGCATTAATATATCCAGCTTTTGATCCTGAACTGCGCCAATATACGAATGACTTCAGCCAAGAAAACTTCATTGGCAATTTCCAGTTTGGCAAGGTCTACCGAGGAATTTATGATGGAAGGGAAACCTTCGGAGAACGTGCAGGAGAAATCGTTGTTAAGATATGGAAGAAAGATAATCCTTTCTACAAAGTACTCCCTGGTGACAACGAAAGACGTTCCGCGGTAATTACTTGCCACTTCTTAAGTTTTTTTCATCCCTCTCTTACTACCGTTAGATACCTGAGGCAGCTTTTCCTTTCACATAGGATGAAGAGACTTTGGGTCGTTATTTCTGGCATCAAAATATTTTTCATCCCAACCTGCCGGAGTTTCTTGGATTCTCTCTCCATAGTTCACCTGGGCAGCTAGCCGCGCTCTATGCAATGAAGCCTCTTGATACATTGCATAACCTCTTACAAAAAGGTTAGGTTTCATTCTTATTAGCTACTCTATTGTTTCTGTTGGTTTGATGTGAATGGTCTTATAAATTGAAGCATTGCTTTAATGCTATGCTCGAGTGCTACAAATAAAGCATGTATGTTGGCATAGGGTCTTCGCTTAGCAAGTAAAAAATGGATTGTCATATGACTTCCTGACATCTTTTTTGTGTTCTCACATCTATGGGGAGGCTCACTTATTTGTGAGTTGGATGTCAGGAATTCCTTTTTGTGTTACAGCTGTCGGAATTGACACATCTGGCCAATGTAACCATGCTCTTCAGGCCTTAAACAGACTCACGGCTTGGCTTTTCTGCTTATCCTCTGCAGTAGTGTGTTTTTAGCTTTGTTCTTGTTTCATAAGCATAAGGTTATGATGGAAAAAGTAATCAAGCAGATGGCATTTTCAGGTAGTTTGTCTTGGGCACAAAGGGTCAGTATTGCTATCGGGATTGCTTCTGCGCTTGAGTTCTTGCATCAGATTGAGGATCCATTAAATCCACCATATCTGCTGCGCAATCTCTGTGCATCCCATATAATGATTGATAAGGTATCTCATTGATTTTCTGATTCCTTCATTTTTCTTTCCTTGGTGTCTTTCCTTTGCAGACATTTTAGATGTCTACAATAACTTGAGTTTCGTTGTGTGTTAGGATTACAAACCAGTAATATATGACTTCAGCATGATATCTGGGGGAATTCTTACTGACAGAAGAGAGCTTACAAATCAATATGTTGATGGGTGCCATGGCTATATCGATCCAGTTGGTGCCCGTCCAGGTATTTGCTTTCTTTCTTGGTTATATATATAATTGCTACGCATTTTCTACTTAATTCACTTTCATTCTGGCCCAGAACAGCTTATTTTTCAAGAGTTCCAATCATAGCAAATATTTTATAAAAAGCTCCCAAGGCGTTCTGCCATCTTATGCTTCTTCAGCTCAAATTTCTGTCCATACCAAAAAGATTATCCCAAGAAACCACGATAATGGAGAATCCAGAGGAAAAATAGAAGGTGTTTCACAGAACACAGGTTCACTAGGCCGATTTAAAAGCATACCCTTGCTTTCTTGGAAACTTGAATACCTGCAGCTTTCCTTGAACAATTAATTAGAACTTCTCTCCTTTCGCAGTAATTGGCCTCCATCTCAATGTTTTCTGTCTGTTTGTGTCGCTTTGCCTTTCAAAAGAATAGTTCAGCCAATAAATCAATAGGAGAGCAATAAACCTGGCTAGTTGTGATGTTTTGCATTTGGCGCCTCTCACTTTTTGCTCAATACCCGGCCAATTGTGATGTTTTGTATTTTGGAACTCTCACCTTTATTCCTTCATTATGTCCTCATTATTCTAATCTTTGTGTCATTATGTATGTAGGTGCATGGTCAGAAAAATGTGACGTTTTTTCATTTGGTGTTGTACTGCTGGGACTAATTACAAACAAAGTCTACGCGGAAGAAGATTTTACCTCTGGTAAACCTAGTGTTCATGAATGGGCGTGGGGTGAGTACAGACAACAACAATCTGATCACGGTAAACAAAACTTTTCGCTAGTGCATGCCAACATAGAGTCAGAACTGCTTTTTTGTTCTCGGGACGGAATTAAACTTACTAATCTGGCAATGCGATGCGTGGAATACGATCCTCTTAAGCGCCCAACAATGAAACAAGTTGTTAGTTATCTGCTGAAGTTGCAAATTGTTCAGGATCATGGAAACTCACTGGGAATTGACCAGATTCCTAAGGGCGATCATGCTACCGGCCTAGCAAATAAATTATCAGGTACATGAGATGGCGTTTCAGTTCTTTCAGTAAAATGGTTTTTCTCAAGCATGGTGTTCTACAAGCAATAAGTTAATTATTGGAACTTCTGTCTTACATGACAACCTGTTGTTGGATGGTTAGAACAAAGGGCTAATACCCAAAACTATAACACATAACCCATTGACTTGTTAACTTAGTGTTGCTTTGTTCACCAGCGTATTACAAGTTACCACACTCATTAGATGCAGGATTCATTTCCAATCAGGAGTACTTACATGGAGTTTGTCAATTAAATCTCCATATTTCTTAGTCTTGGCTCTTGGAAGTCAAGATAGAGTTCTAGGTGCTGTCAAACTTCTTCGCTTTTGATAATGTTCGACATTATACCACAAGGTTAGTTTCATGATTGGCTCTCGGGAAGGTTATTTTCATGTAATACTCGTTATTGGCTCTTGGGAAGGTTATTCACTTGATTGTTTAATTTAGAACAGAAACCGCTGTACAATTTTTATTTTACTGTATTAATATCCTGTACATTTAGGGCATTCCAATTCATTGTTTCAAAGGAGCCTAGAATTAGCATAAAGTGCATAAAGTGCATGTTGGCCGCATTTGTGATGGATCATTTGACTTATTCTTCTTTGCCAGGTTTCCTGTCTATTTTCTGTTATGTAAATGTAAACTTTATATGTTACTAACCTGGTTAAGAGGTGGACGTACTTTTTGTGGACAGGGTTTTCCAGGGTGTTGCTAAAGAGATCTGACTCTCAACTCATGCCGCCGTGCTTGAATAGGGAATCAAAATTGTATAGTAAAATTTTGAGCTCGTGTGGAAAACATCTATCACCGTTCATTTTCTGGGAAAACAAATTGTTCAAGAGTCATACAAGCCCTGAGTTCCATGCAGGTGAGGATCAGTTCTGTCATGAATAATATACTTAATTCTGCTTCTCATTTTAATTCCTTACAATGAATTTCTTGCGTCGTGTTTCCTTCTTTTATCTTGGCTGCAATTATGGTTTTATGTCACAGGGAAAAAATCTTTGACAGAAGGGCACAAGGATATTCAAGTATTCTCATATAAAGACATAAGCGCCCTCACAGAAGGATTTAGTGAAGACAATATCATCGGAGACTTACAAACTGGACAAGTTTTTCGAGGAAAGACTGTAGGTAAAGAAGTCACCGTGAAGATATTGAAGGTTCCTGATGAATATTCATGCGCTACATGTGAATATGAAAGAAGGCTGTGGGTATGTTAGCAGAAAAGCATTTTCAGTTGTTGTTGTTCTATGTTCGACATTATACCACAAGTTTGCCTGATTTTTAAAATGCCTTGTAGGATGAACTTGTTTTGCTTCAGCATCCAAAGTTTATGTCTCATCCAAATATTCAAAAGTTAGTTGGATACTGCTTTGAAGGAGAACAACTGGCTGTTGTATACGATCTAAAGCCATTGGATACTATACATAACCTTATGGTGAAAGGTAAGTATATCACATAATGTCCTCAAATCCAATGATGTTTTGGCTTCAGCAAATATCCGTCTCATAACTAGGTTTATTCTCAATTAATTTTTAGAACAACTGTATGAATCCTGAACAAGCATTCCTTGTTTGAGTTTCAGATGATTTTACATGGCTACAAAGAATTAAGGTTGCTTTAGGTTTTGCCGTGCTCCTCAATTTTCTACATCGTCCTATTCCACACCGTATTCCGTACTTTGTTCGCAATATATGTGCAGCTCATATAATCTTAGATCAGGTTGGTTTTGGTATTCTTGAATATTGGTGCCTTTTCACTCTTCTATGTTCTCCTGCTTACTTTGCACAACTTGGCCTCCTTTGATTTGCAGGACGGCTTTCCTAAACTACTGGATTTCGGAAAGCTTGGTGGAGGGATCCTTCAGGACCGGAGATTCGAAAAATTTCATAGACCTTTTGCATCTATCCGTGGTGGTTATTACATATACGATGATGGTATGACAAATACAAAAAAAAAAAACGGACTATTAGTTTTGAAAAGATGTGCTTTTCCTATTCATTCCTTCCTTGATGGGTTGATTGGTCTATAAACAGTCTGCATAATGAGAATGCACTAATCATTTAAGGCTTAATGTTTTAGACACCCTGATGATCTAATTATAAACTTGTACAGGTGATTTGGAGTGCGGTGATGATGTTATCGCGTTTGGTGAGATATTATTAAGTCTTATATCGAAGATAATCTTTGTGAATGAAGAAAGACCATACGAGTGGGCCGAGGAAGAGTACAAAGCAAGATTATCTGCGCTTGGCTTTTCTAGACCTCAATGCTCGCTTGTGAATGAAAGCTTTATGACATCGCGAGGCTTCAATCCTGGTGATGGAATCAAGATTTCAAAGTTAGCAATGGAATGTATGGATTTTGACGCTTCTCGTGGCCCTACAATGAAGAATGTAGTCAAGCGTCTGATGAAGTTACATGCTGTCCGAAATTATGGTGATGAGCTTGGAGTTAAGGAGCTGCTTTCATAACTTGTTATGTAGTATGTTCTGGGGACAATATATGGTGTTAACTTTTTGTTTATATGACATCTACTTTTTTTTCCCTCTTTGTAAAAAGATGTAATGGTTATCAATTCTCCAAAAAAAAAAATGGTATAATTGTTATCGTTTTTCTGATCCTTTTTGTGCCACCGTTGATAAAATCTAGATTTGGATAAAATTGGATAAAATCACGAGTTAGAACCAATAAAATCGATAAAATCTTACGTTTTTAACGATTTTGTACTAGTTGGGTTTAATAAAGCTTTTAAAAAAAATTAAAAGTCCAAGCAAATTTTAGTAACCCAAAAGTAAACCTTAATTTGTTTGGAAGAGCAAGACGTAAACGAGAAACCTTAACTAAAAAGTTCTTCAACAATAGCTTGCTTTTTTTTTTCTCCTCCCCTTTCCTTCATTCACAGTCTTTATAGCAGATCTTTATTCTTGGTTACCGTTAGTGCTTCTATTAAACACATACCTCGTTTATGTTTATATTGACTTTGAATTTTTTTTTTTGGTGAAAATATTAACTTTGAATTTATTGTACTAAAAGATATTTTTTTTGTTATGATTTATTGTTAAATTTTTGTATAAGGGTAGTTGAAGTTCAATTATAATTTATAATATTGAATAATGTAAGTTGAATTAAATTTATAATGTATATTTTTAAATTGAATTATTTATATATTTAATTATTAAAATAATTAAATTCGGTAGACTTTTACGATTTTACGATACGTTGTTACGTTACGTTTTTGAACGGATCTTTCTGAGTCAAGGTAAAAAATCGATTTTAACAGCCTCGGTCGCAACCTTATGCCTAAGAAATAAGAACAAAGCTAAGAACACACTACTGCAACGAATAAGCGGAAAAACCAAGCCTTATGCTGTTTAAGACTTGAAAAGAGCGTAAAATACTTTTTTTTTATGCTAATCGATGTTTTATTAACTTTCAATACTTAAAATGCTCACTGTTAGGTTGAGAGTTCGAACCCCACCGACCGTCCCTCTTGGTGGATAATCTGTAAATACCACTGTAAGCGCCCGTTGGACCCGGTGGTTTGCCCTGGCCCTGGACTGGGGGAACCTCCCCTCAACCTAAACTTTTATTTTACCAAAAGAAATGCTCACTGTTAGTCAACAAGAGCATGACTAACTGGATAATACACTTCATAACAGGTCTGCTAAAACAATAAAAACAAGGAAGCACGCTTCCAAATTCAGGTCTAGCTAAATTTTCCCAACACACCCTTCCACTGTCTGATTGTTTCTGCAGAGACACGAACACAGCTGCTACGATATGGGAAAGTAGGTTGCAAGGCCTTTATCCACCAACAAGCTCTGGCCAAAATAAGGTCAATCAAATTAACTATCCCACTGTATCTCCTCATTGTTTAAAACTATTTGGTTCCTTGCTAACCAAATCAACCACAAGGTAGCGAACCCTATGATCATCCAAGAACTCTTGTTAGACAAACAACTAGACAGATGCGGGCCACTGCTCCAACCAATTCAAAATTGATACAGGGGCAACCCATTCCACTCCCCACCAGTTGCACATAGTTTGCCACAACCTCCAAGAATTTGGGCAGTGTAAAAAAAGATGGGAGGCAGGCATGTTCCATGGTGAAACCACAAAGGGGGCATGTCGCATCATCTATGTTGATTATTCCTCGTTTATAAAGTCCCTCCCTGGTGGCAATCCCATTGTTAACAATTAGCCAAACCATGCACTCTACTTTAGGAGGCACCAATGACAACCATAAGTTAGGACGTGAAGTATCGTGACAAGAAGTCCTGATGAATGCTACACCTTCTTTAACAGAAAATTGGTTCTGATCCTTTTCTCCCCACTTCCATCCATCAGCTTTATGTGGATCCAAAACCACTTTGCTAAGTGCTTCATCAACCATCCTACATTCTCCCTTTTTTCCCAATCATACAATTCTCTACACCACCACCCCTCCTTATTACACAAGGGAGCGTTAACAGCAGCAGTAGCCAACCATACATTCTTCCTTGTGGCCAGCTGATATAAGCGTGGGAATCTTTCTTGCAAGTTTCCAACTGGCGACCAAGAATCACTCCACATAGATATCTTCTGTCCATCCCCGATCGTCAGATAAAAATTATTCTTCAAGGAGCTAATCGGCGTAAAATCATCCACAACCATAGTCACTTAATACGCCGTACCCTCTGGTACGCGGTACGGGTACGGGTACGCCGTACGCTACCTTAGAAGAATTCGGTACGTCGGGGGTATACTTCTCCGGTATAGTAATTCATTAATAACCATACACTTAATTCATATTTCAGTGTGACTAGACAGTAAAATAAGTGAGGCTTTCATAAATTGGGCTTGTCAACATTTTTTGAGTTTTCTACTGAATGAATAACGGTTGTGCTGGGTAAAAAAGCATCCATGAAAGAAAATTATCCAAGAAAAAACAAAGTCAAATGCAATACGCCAAAGGTAACGAATTGGTACCCTCAAGTACCGCGTATTGGTTCGAACGAACCAATAAGCCGAACGTTCCACTTTTGGCGAATTATGTGACTATGTCCACAACACTGCCAATTATATTGCGCCAGGTAGTAGACATACGGTTTTGAGCAAAACTGGGAGTAATATTAGAGGAGGAATTTTCGCACTTGCCCTTTATCAGCTTAAACAGGTAAATCAAGAGCAATCCCACATAACCAGGAGGCCACCAGAATTCCCTTGTGCATCCACTGTCCTGAAATCTACCTCCCTAATATTCCATAATTTGCCACATGTATAATTGTCAATACCTGCCATCTTCGTTTCACAAAGAAAAATAAACTTTGCCTCTGAAGATCTTATTAGCTCCCTTAGTTGATCAAGTTTCACTGATGATCCTGCACCTCTTATATTCCATGAAATAAGACTAAACATGAAAACTTACTTCACACTCCACAGAGAACCTGGGAACACTACATCTCATCTTATGCTTTGTTCCAGTACTCTACCCCCTTCCTTCTCAATCATATCTTTGATTGATGCACGATCATTCTCACCATTATTTTTGGGATTTCCAACCTAACAGGTTGCCCACCTGTAACGTATTTTTCACTTCCACTTCTTGTCTTTTGTAAACTTTGAACAGACAACAAGGCTTTGGTTATCGATGGGACATGAAGAATATCATGAAAATGCAAAGGTTTACAAGATGTATGCAGTAGTTTAGAGCCAATACCAGAGATGTTCAGTTCCGCCCCATTACCAACTTGCAGTGAATCAGCACCCTGATAATCTTCATAGTGAGTGAATTGATGAGGATCAGCAGTGACATGATGGCTGGCCCCGGTGTCTGGAAACCAAGTCGAAGGAGCATAGGTGGTGGGAGAGGATGGGACTGAATTCACCATATTAGCATTAGGTTGAGAATAACGATGATAGCACTGCTGCGCAGTATGACCATACTTGCCGCAGATCTGGCACCGAGGCTTGTTATTAATGTTTGTCCATGCAGATCGTGGATCAAAGTACCCCCGGCCAGCACCACGACCAGTACCATTCTTGCCGCCACGACCACGGTTGTTGGTCCGGCCGCCACGTCCTCTACCAGACTCAGGTGGTGAAGTACGCTGAATAGCATACGCAGAGGCAAGAGGTGCAAGTGCAGGAGCAGACTCAGCCAAAGAGACAACAGGAGCATCAATATTAAGAGCCTTAACAGGATCATCATAAATAAACTCATGACTTATTAGTAAGCTCTGCAATTCTAAAAATTTAACAGGCTCAAGACGAGTTTGAAGAGAACTAGTCAGCGGTTTAAACTCTGCTCTTAAACCCCGAAAAACATAAACATTAAAATCATTAGGTTCAAGGGGCTTTCCTGAAGCGGCCATTTCTGTTAGATTATGTGATCAAGATGCATTAGTGTGATCAAGTAGTTAGTAGAGTTAGTGGAGAATAATCAAGTTGTATGGTTTGTCCCATCAACTTAAGTGTGTTAGGAATAGTGTGCAAGTTGTGTGTGTCTTTTTGTTATTGTAATGTTCTCTTTGTTATCTGATCATTCTTGGTAGGCCTCATGTTCAGCAAACCAAGAAGATCAGCTTAGTGGATTATGGGTCTCCATGCTGCACTAAGCAGTATGGGTTGAAGGTATGGGATGCATGCAAGTTGCTGCAGCAAGTTGGAATATGGCCTATATATTTGAGTTTGTAATCTGAATTCATCAAGTGAAATAAAATTACATTGAGTGTTTTTTACTTCACAAAGTGTTCCTTGACTTGTTCATTAAGTGTTCAAGCCGAGAAGTTGAGAGATTTGAGAGAAAATTAATGCAACAGTAACCAAGAAAACCAACTTGAAGTTCTGCAGAATTCTGGAAATTTTCCAGAAATCTTCAACTTGAACATCGATGTTCAAATCTCAACATCGATGTTCAAATCCTTCTGCCAATTTCCAAATTGATTCCAACATCGATGTCCTTATTCTAACATCGATGTTCTAGTGTTTTTGCCAAGTTCCAGAGGCTTTTCAACATCGATTTTCAACTTCCAACATCGATGTCCTGAGTGCTTTGCCTAATTATTTGAAGACCCGAGACCATTAAACATCTATGTTTAGCTTTCAACATCAATGTTATAAGAAGCTTTGCCAGTTTGTTTGAAGACCCGAGACCACTCAACATCGATGTTCTGAGGTTAACATCGATGTTCTTGTGGTTAGTTTGAATTGAGTGAAGAGCAAAAGCCAACAATTTCATCAGCAAGGCGTTTGGCTCGGTCGAGAAATCGGAGAGCAGATTCAGTAGGGTGTTGCTCCAAGCGCTGCAAAGCCATGGTTAGTGCCATAACACGAGTATTGTTGGTGGAGGCTAAGGATTCCTCAAGAGCCAACCAAGCATCCCGAGAGGTCTTCTTGCTCACCACAGTGGCAAAAACATCAAGGGTAACTGAAGACAGAATACCAGAAAGGATGAGGCTATCTTGTTGGATCCACTGGGTGTACTCAGGATTTGGTTGCGGTGGTGCACCATCAACAGAATCAAGAAATGGTGGAGGACAGGGGAAAGAACCATCAACATAGCCAATTATCCCTAAGCCAACCAGGAAATGCTCCATCTGGGCTCGCTAGTTGGTCTCAGTCAATTTTATGGTGATATGATGGTGAACCTGGGTTAAGGGATGAGTTGTAGGCTCAGCAGTGGCTGCCATTTTAACTGCACTAGAACCACTATAGGAAGATGAGGAAGAATTTTTAGAAGAAGGTGTTTTGGATGTCAAGGACTCCGTCTGTTTTGGATCTGTGGCCATTCAAGACTCTTATGGCTCCGCTACCATGTAGACAATACTAGTGCACTGTAATCGTGAGGTAAATGGCACACACAACTGATGTGCAGTATTGCTCATTATATTGACATGTGGTTTGTGTTACACAAGGACTAGAATACATATCTCATATGATCGGCTGAGTTAGCAGATCATATTCCACTACTCTTATAGCTACACACTTATCCCTATACATAGTTATCCCAATAATCACAAGGGGAAAGCATATTTTGGTGCACCAACGTCTCCTCATCAACCCCAAGTCTATAATTCACCCTTCTGATATCTGAATCCCCAATGGGTCCAGTTGACACTATACTTCCATTGAGATTAAAATTTTTGAATTTGACTTCCTCTTGGCCTTCTTCACCCGCAAGGCACTACATAACTTTTTCTCGATCAACCTGTTAATCAAGTTGGTGATATCTGGACTTGCTGAGCCCGAGTCCCCCACGTACTTGGAGTTTTCAGAAGATGGAGTGGAAAACAAATGTCTCTTCAATGGGCCTGCTACAGAAACCCATGGGCTTGACCATTGAATCCACAAAGTTTACTAGGTCGAGAAGTGGATTTTTGAGAACTCTTTGAATGTGAGACCAGCCGACAACAGCCGCCACTATTACTCGTGGCACTTCTTGATGATTGGCCTTTTTCCATTGGTATGGAAATTTCTGTCCTCCTCATTGGGGAGTGCAATATACTGGTTTGTTTCGGCCCCCCTTGTTCCCTTCAGAATCTACACTACTGCCGCTAGGACGGCCATGGGCACCAATTGTGGAACCCCTCTTTTCTGTATCTGGACCCAAATGAAATTAAGTCCTCAACAATTTTTTGATCAAACAAGCTAGTTAAAGACTTCACATTATAATATTCAGGCACCTGCTCGCTCTGCCACAATGGAATGACTTCTATCGTCAATGATTGCCTTAAAACTCCAATGAACAGGCTTGGTTAATGTAGTGAGCACCTGTATGTATGTTGATCAAGTTTGATTTTCTTGTCTGACACCTCCGCCAACTTTATAAATTTTCCAAATCTCATACTGAGATTTTCAAAGAACTCACTGCACCATGCTTCTAATGGGTACACCTCTGACCTGAATCCAACACTTCCTATTACTGGGCCCATCATACCGGACTGCCAAGCTCTAAACAACTGACATATATATCATCAATCCAATCAAGTTCTAGTCCAATAAACTGATCTCTTTCTGCTTCTGAAGGAAACTGCACCAAAACTGACTCGCCACCCGTGTCGCATACTATGATATCGTTAAACCCTCTGGGGGGATACAAAGGAACCCTTTACTACTTCTGCTTCCACTGGTTTGGATAGGACTCCAAAGGCGCATCTGTGAAGCCTGCAGGTCTTCGTTCCATTTGGGCTAATGAACTGGATGCTGTCATTTTCCATACAAACCTCCTTGCCTTTACCATTGTCTGTGGGCATATTGCCATGCACTGATTAATTGTGCAAAGGTTTTCCTCTCCATGGCTAAATCTGGTTTTTGGGATGGAAGCTGAGAAGCCTTCCTCCCAACAACAGGACTCTGTCTTCTACTCCTGGCTAAGCTAGCCAACAGGAACTTGTCACCAACTGAAATTGAGTTGATATTTTCCAGCAGTTTTTGCACGTCAGTGCACTTAAAAATACCACTTTTTGCCTTTCCTTGCAGGAAAGTAAATATCGATAACCTCACCAAGATTAGCGAACACTGATAAAACGTCCGAGGTCACCCACTCAAAGGGTATGTTCTCAGTGTGATGCTTAATACCTGGCCATTCTCAACTGCAGGCTGAATGTTTTTCCAGCTCCATTTGGAAAACGATATGGGCTTGGGTTGATTGTTTGATTGTCCAAGACTTCCATTTGGCTATGGAAGTCTTGGAAAGGTAAGCACCTGTCAATTGACGGAAGGGTGATGCTGATTAAATCTGTTCTTAGCGGAGGCCCTATTATTATATTACATGTGCTTGTTTAAAGTTTCAATTGCGTTGTTTAAAGATGATCATCCGAATTGAAAGGCCCTACTCTTTCTGGAAGGGACTCGAGGAATCATATATGATTATTGTGCTGGGTTATGATTATTGTGTTTTCTTGTAGATTAGGTGGTGGTGTTCTTAAAAGTCACCGGTGGTGAGAGGAGGAAGGGGAGGGACAAAGTTGGTAAGCATAATCTTTTTTTGTGGTGGAATGGTTTAACCCCAACACTAAGTTGACAGGTCAACCGATAACATGTAATAGTTCTTGGTATAGAGCCTTGTTCTAACCATCCAACAGCCAGTCATCCAATTCAAACAAAAATAACAAAAAGAAAACAAATTTCGGCTTTGTTGGTTTGGTTGTTAAATCTGGACTGGCCATTGACACTGCCAAGCCACTGGGTCATGTTTTTTCCGGTCAGATCGTGGTCAAACCCGGATTCAACCGGGAATTTACAAAGAAAAATTTGTGAATCTGAAAACCTACAAGGTCACAATTACCCAGGTTGGACCAACCACCGGGCTAGTTAGGAGTTGTATTCTTCTCATCTCTTTTCTCTTCATAACCAAACCCTACAGATCTGACACATCTGCGCCGCCGCCCCCTTCCCCTTCTCTTCCCTCTTCCACTCTTTAGTACTTTTGTCTCTGGGCGTCCTATATCATACTAATTGGCACATTTCACTGCAAGTTCTGTGAGTTCTTTGCAATGTGCATCAGAAAAGTTGGTCTTTGAACTTTGTGGTTCAAAAGTTAATTTTTTTTTTGCCAAAATCTGGCAGTAGAATGTGCCAATTAAGTATAAAGGCTTCAGCAGATCACTCCACACAATATGTCCATGTTCATGACTCCTTTTAAGCCAGGAAAAAAAATAATGATCCACAAGCATTTGTGCCCTGTTTGGGTTTCCTTGTAAATTTTGATCACTTGGTGCCAAGGTGATCACATTTTCCTAGGAATGCAAGTTTACAGGGAAACCCAGACAGGACACAAATGCTGAGGGCATCAGAATAAGACAGACAAAGAAATTGTGGTAAATTTTGTTGATTTGGCCTTTTAGGTCTCTGTTAATCTAGAATTGTGTTTTTGCTTTTGTAAATATTAAGAAAGATTTGACCTTTTTGCTGTCTGTTAATCTACATTGTACTTTTGCTCTGTTATTATCAGGAAAGATTGGACCTTTTCGGTTGCTGATCATGATAAAGTGTTAAAATTCATTTCTTTGGGAGTATGTATGCATGATTTTCAGATTCTGAACCAAGGGAAACTTCTACTGAGTATAGAAGTTAAAAAACGAATAAGGCAACAAGTTCACACTCAAACAGGACATGCATGAAACTGTTTACATTCTGATTCATGCAGTGGACTAGGAAGTAGCTGAAGGAGTAAGTAATTACTTTGGCACGACAGGAAGCAACTACATTTTAGACTGTGTTTGCAAACTTGATTTCACTTCTTGATTCCCCTATCGTGTCTTTCTCCCCATATCCAAATGACTGAAAAAATCTTGAAATGGGTGGCATGTTCATTCCCTGAAGTCCCTCTAGTAAATGGATTACTTGCCCCATAGTTGGCCTTTGCGTTTCATCTTCTTGGATACACCAGCAAGCAACTTTACACACTCTTGTCACCTCCTCTACGTCAACATTTCCTTCTAGTTTGGGGTCTAACAAGCTAAGGATGTCGCCTTGATTGTTGATTAGGCTTGCCATCTTAACTGGAACGTATTCCATGCCTCCATCTTTAGGCTGTTCAGAGTTTCGCTTACCAGAAACCAGCTCAAAAAGCATCATTCCATAACTGTAAACATCGGCTTTCGCTGTTACAGCCTCTCCTGTGATCCACTCTGGTGCAAGATAGCCAATTGTTCCTCTCATTGTTGTCAGGACTCGACTAAAATCTCTTCCGAAAATCTTTGCCATGCCGAAATCTGCTATTTTCGGGCAGAACTGCTCGTCTAAAAGGATGTTGTCTGGTTTGATGTCACAATGTATGATGCATTCTCTGCAGCTTTCATGTAAGTAAGCCAACCCTCTTGCTGTTCCTAAAGCGATCCTGTACCTGGTTTTCCAATCCAATATCTTGGCTCTTTTTTCAGTGAAAAGATGGGAGTCTAGAGAACCATTAGGCATGTAATCATATACCAACAACTTTCTACGACCATCTGAGCAGAACCCGCGAAGACGAACTAGATTGAGATGCTGGATTGTCCCAATTATAGCAACCTCAGCACGGAATTGCTTTTCTCCTTGCCCGATGCTTTCGAGCTTCTTGACAGCTACAGAACTTTTATCAGCCAATGTCCCTTTGAAAACAGAACCAAAACCTCCTCCTCCCAATTTCTCAGAGAAGTTCTTAGTTGCAATTTTCAAAGCTCTATAACTAAATACCACCAATGAATTGTCCATTTCTTCTATCATTCCACTTCTCGTTTTCCTTTTTCTCAAGATTACAAACAAAACAAGGCCAAATAGAAATACAATGAGCACACCGCCAATGACACCGTATACAAGGCTATTGCGGGTGTTACCTTTCTCAGGAACCTTATTAGCTGCAAGTCTGACATAAAGAGTTCTCGCATTAGGGTCACCGTTTGCTAGTTGCTGCAGATCTAAGAGACCATCATACCAAACTGAACACTGATTTTTTTCAAAAACATAAGCAGTACATGAACAGTTACTGAGGCAACTTGACTCACATTCTTGTTGGCTACCAGCTTCCATTGTCTGTGCACTTTCAGGCAATTGCATATTGTCACTTTGAGAAAACCTGTCTCTCTTCCCATTAGCAAGGCTAGAGTTCCCGCACTGCAGATTGGTGCTCCTCACACAACCTGCGGAATAGACCCCGAAAGTCCAATCATCTTCAGAACTTGGAGCAAAGCCCGGCAAGCAATCACAGAAAGGCTGTGAATTCATGTTGCAGCTCCCAAATGTCCCACAGTAAGCATAAACCTCACAATTGACCCTAGGTTGGGTCCAAAATGTACTCCACCCGCCCGCGCTCTCCTGCCATGTCCTTAGCTGATTCTGTCCCCCAACATCTAAGACTGATAGAGATATGATGGAAGTATTGTACAAACTATAGGTGAAATATTTGGCAGCATCATCGTTTACATAACTGAAATTCCAGAAAGAGTTTGATCTCATTTCAGGTACTAAGCTGAAGGTTTGTCCATTCCATGGTCCAGTAGTCCAAAACAGTTTAGTTCTGTTCCACAAGATATGATATTCAGTGGAACCAGCAGGGTCAAGCTCAAGAGAGTAGAAACCTGGTGCAGGATCATCTTTGCTTTTCCATGAAATGAGCCGTGTGGATGTATTGGTGATCTTATTCAATCCAATACTAGCACCGGGCAACCATGCATCGGTTGGATGATCAAAACTCTGCCAGAGTATCCCTGATGAGTTAGACCCATCTATCAAGACAAGATTCCCATCATCTCCAAGAACTGCTTCCACAGCACTTGTGCTGGTAGAATTCAGATTTGTGGACCAAATAGGAAATTTGGATTCATTGAGAAGAACCAAATCACCTCCTGATATTCTTAGCTCACAAGAAAACCTGTCAGAGACAGGTGTATCTCTATTTGCCACCCAAACTACGGTCTGCACAGAAACTCTATTGTACCACATGCCTACATAGTAGTTTAAAGAGTTACCTGGCCTGAAGAAACCCAGCTTAAACACACCTCCTGCAGAGACAATGGTCTTGTCTCCTGACAATGACTTGTCTGCTGTGATCCTGTCAGCTCCAAGAGAAACATGAAACTCTAGAGACAAGCACATGAAGAGAATACACAGAACAAACCATGCATACTTTTCAACATCCATAGCTGCAATGATTTTTTTCCTACCAACAAGGAAGAGACCTACTGCTTGATATTATATTGTCCTACACTTGAGAATCTCCACTACACCACACTAAAAACAAAAGAATGTCCTACACTTGAGAATCTCCACTATAGAACTACTTGAAGAGACACCTTGTGCAGCTGGCCTCACAGCGAAGCCATGAAAAGTCAAACAATAATCAAATGAGCCATTTTACATAATTTTCTAATAAATAATCATCGAGTATTATTAAGAATCGTGTTATAAGATATTATGTGGGTTTTTTTTTTTGTCCTTTCCTTGTTAAAGTCACAGAAAGCATTGTTAATTCATTTCTTAATAGATTTTTATCATTCTTAATTCATTTCTTCATTTCTTAATAGAAATCAAGCTACAAGAAACTTGTCAGCAAATTAATTTCTATTACTGAATGTATAGTCAGAGTGGCGGCTAACAAGAGATTTATGTAGTCTAATCATTTTCATTACTGTTCTATGCAAGCTTTATGCTAATGAAAGTGTGAAAGGTACCCACAAAATGTCAACTGAACATGACTTAAATAATGGAACCCCCTACCCCCCCACAAAAAAAAAAAAAAAACCATAAGCACAAAATGTCAACTGAACCTGACTGTAAGAAGATGAACAAAAGTGAAAAAAAAAAAAAGCTGAAGATCATATCTCTCCTCTTCTGCAAGTTGCTAGAGTTTATAGTCCACCCTTGCTCCTCTTCACATCACACTAAACCCGTGTAGTTTATAGATTACCATTAACTTCAATTTTCTTTTCCAGAATCTATGTATGCAGTATTTCTGGCAACCAGAAACATCCTGTTTAACTCCTTTGTATCATTGTATGGTCATTTCAAGTGATCCATCATCGATTTGCTTGGTTCGCAGTTGATCTTTAGAGTTTTCTGCTTAAGAGTTTTGATGAAAAGTTCAACAAATCTGGCTTGCCTTGTTAGGATCGCCAACAAGTGAAGGTAATTTCACTAGCACAAGAAAATTTATTGACGGCTCACTTTGCTTGTTCAAAAGATTGATAAATGATACATGTATTAGACACTATATTAGCTGAAACAAGTAACAAAATAGGGATGAACAAGTGTAGAAAGTAAAACATGAACTATTGCAACAAGTTTACACATAAACAAGACATGCATGAAACTGTTTTTCCTGCAAACAGTCTGAATCATGTAATTGAAGGACTAGCTACTTCGGCCCGACATGTTAGCCTGTGCTTCCAAACTTAATTTCAGTTCGGACTCCCCTGTGGTATTCTCCTCACTGTATTCAAATGATGGCAAAGATCTTGAAATGGGGGCAGGTTTTCTGGCATCCATGTAGCTTCCTCCTGGCTATATCCAAGTGACTGTAAGAATTTGGAAATGGGTTGCAGTTTCATCACCTGGAGTCCCTCTAGAAAATGGATGTTCTGCTCCATAGTTGGTTTGTGTTCTTCTTCATCTTGGATGCACCAGCAAGCAACTTTACAAACTCTAGTCTAGAAAATGGATGACCTGCCCCATAGGATGACCTAATGAGAAGCATGTTTTACTAGGGCACTCAAAATACCTAATGAGAAGCTGTATTTCAATTCCATTCCACAAGTTTATTGTTTAAACAGATGATAGCATAGCTGAAACAAGATATAAACTATAACTTAACAGTTGCAGAAGGCAAAACATGAAATATTTTACCAAGACGTGAAACTCATTGTCCTGCTCCAGTCTGATTCATGCAATGGACTGGGAAGTAGCTGAAGAGATTAATATTTTGGCCCAAGATGAAGCAACAACATGTTAGTAAGTGGTTGCAAAAATATTTTCAGCTTTTGAGATATCCTCCTGGCTTTATATCATTGACTGTAAAAATCTCGAAATGGGTGGCAGGTTCATCTCCTGGAGTCCCTCTAGAAAATGGATGACCTGCCCCATAGTTGGCCTTTGTGTTTCATCGTCTTGGATACACCAGCAAGCAACTTTGCACAATCTTTTCACTTCCTCTATATCAGCACTTCCTTCCAGTTTGGGGTCTAACAAGCTAAGGACATCACCTTGCTCGTTAATTACACTTGCCATCCAAACGGGAAAGTATTCTGTTCTTCCATCTTTAGGCGTCTCAGAGTTTCTTCTACCAGAAACAAGCTCGAAAAGCATCATTCCATAACTGTAAACATCGGCTTTCGTTGTTACAGCCACTCCTGTTATCCATTCTGGTGCAAGATAGCCAATTGTTCCTCTCATGGTTGTTAGGACCCGGCTAAAATCTCTTCCAAAAAGCTTTGCGAGGCCAAAATCTGCGATTTTTGGACAGAACTGCTCGTCCAAAAGGATGTTGTCTGGTTTTATGTCACAATGTATAATGCACTCCCTGCAGTTCTCGTGCAAGTAAGCCAAACCTCTTGCTGTATCAAGAGCAATCATGTACCTAGTTTTCCAGTCCAATACCTTGGTGCCCTTTGCATCAAAAAGATGGGAGTCTAGAGAACCATTAGGCATGTAATCATATACCAACAACTTTCTATTACCATCTGAGCAGAACCCACGAAGACGAACGAGATTGAGATGCTTGATTGTCCCGATTGTGCCAACTTCTGCACGGAATTGTTTTTCTCCTTGACTGATGCTTTGGAGCATTTTCACAGCCACAACACTTTTGTCTGGTAATGTTCCTTTGAAAACAGAACCAAAACCTCCTCCTCCCAATTTCTCCGAGAAATTCTTCGTTGCAAATTTCAAAGCTCTATAATCAAAGACCACCAATGAATTGTCCATCTCCTCTTCCATTCCACATCTCCTTTTCCTCCTCCTCAACAGTATAAACAAGACAAGGCTAAACAGAACTACAACAAGCACCAACCCAATAGCACCCCATATAAGGACATTGCTGTGCCTACTTTTCTTTGGAAACTCAGTAGCTGCAAGCCTGACAGAAAGATTAATTCTTGCACTAGGGTCACTATCTGCTGGTCTCCGCAGATTCCAGAGATCACCATACTACACTGAACATTGACTACTGTCAAAAGCATAAGCAGTACAAGCACAGTTACTTAGGCAGTTTGACTCACATTCTTGTTGGCTGGAAACTGCCACTGTCCTTGCATTGTCAGGCAATTCCATGATGACAATTTGGGAAAACCTGTCCTTCTTTCCAGTACCATTAGCAAGACTAGAGTTTTGGCACTGCAGACTAGTTCTCCTCGCACAACCACCAGAATAGGCCCCAGAAGCCCAATTACCTTCAATCCTTGGAATAAAGCCCCTCTGGCAATCACAGAAAGGCTGTGAGTTCATGTTACAGATCCCAAATCTCCCACAGTAAGCATAAACCTGACATTTGTCTCTGGGGCTGACCGAGAACACGCCCCACGCATCTGTACTCTCCTGCCATACCAGTTGCTGAGTCTGTCCCACCACATCCAGGCTAAAAATAGATGTGAAGGAAGTATTATACAAAATATATGTGAAATAGCTGTCAGTATCATTGTCAACATAACTGAAATTATAGAAATAGTTTGATATCACTCTAGGGTTTGGCCCGGAGATCTTTCCAGTAAAATACGGTTTAGTCCTATTCCACAGGATAGTAACATATTGAGTGGCACCAGCAGGGGATAGCTCAAAAGAGAAGATACCTGGCGAAGGATCATCCTTGCTTTTCCATGAGACTAAACGTGTGTTTCTATTGGTGATCTTGTTCACTCCAATCCTGGCACCAGGAAACCATGAATCTGATGGATGATCGAAACTCTGCCAGAGTGGAGGCTCTGATGAGTTTGAGTTAGACCCATCTCTCAACACAAGATTCCCATCATCACCAAGCACAGCTTCTGCGGCACTAGTGCTTGTCGAATTCAGATTTGTTGACCAAATAGAAACATTGGATTCATTTACAAGAACTAAATCACCTCCTGATATTCTTAGTTCACATGAAAATCTATCAGAGACAGGTGCTTCTCTATTTGCAACCCAAACTATCTTGGTCTCATGTGAAGAAGAAACCCTGTTGTGCCACATGCCTACATGGTAGTTTGAGGAGTTACCTGGCTTGAAGAATCCCACCCTAAACACCCCTCCTGCAGAAACAATGGTCTGATCTCCTGAGAGAGATTGGTTTGCCGTGATCCTATCACTTCCAAAAGAAACATGGAACTCTAAAGACAAGCACAAGAAGAGAATGCACAGCATGAACCCTGAATACCTTTCAACATCCATTGCTGCAAGTCCACAACAAAATCCAGATATAGTCAAAAGAATTTTGCTTATTTATAAGCAGTCTAATGTAACTAAAAGACGAAGTTGAATTTTCCAATCTTTTGCAGGCATGTTTACTTCTCCAACAAGTACACATGTTGCATAGAAAGAAAAAGAAACGAGTGTTCCTTTGTTGTTATCAGAAAAGTCCAAGAAAACAGGACCACAAACACAACTCTCAAGAGCTTATTGGTTGTTATCAAATATCATGACACAATAATTGACTAGCATATTGACACAACTCTCAAGAGGCTTGTTATATTGACTAGCATATTGAAAGTAGTAGTTTTCCAGATAACCTTAAAATTGAGCTTTTGAGGCCTTTGAAGATTGTTCCCGGTCCGTCTATTACTTGAAGCGTGACATATTTCGAGTTCGGAACCATAATTACTGGGAATTTTGAAGGGAAATATCCTCTATCTGGTAAGATTACTAAAATTTTCATACTTTGAAAGTGTAAATTTGATCTGGTGGTCGAATTGGTTTAGCTTACATGTTTAGGACTGATTTTTGATTGATGGGGTTATTGGCCGAATTATAGTCACCAACAACTTATTGTTTAGCAGTTATTTTGCAGGTTATTTTGTTAATATTTTTTAGTTAGTTTCCTTACCAGAATCAGTATTTACACTATTTCTTGCTAGACACAGAAATATCAAGCAGGTTAAAACTTTCAGTGTATGGTCTTAAGCATTTCAAGTGGACATCACTGATTTGCAGTCAAAATACTCCATTTTGATCTTTGTTTAGCCTATATTTCAATTCCAGTTCACAAATTCATCTTACAAACCACTCATATTGTACACCACAATAGCTGCAATAAGATATTAATGAACAGTATCAGAAAGTAAATCATGAAGTAAAGCACCAGTAAGTTCACACTAAAAAAAAGAAAGCAGAAAATTTACACACAAACAAGACATGCATGAAACTGTTTATCCTGATCCGATCTGTTTATTCAGTGCTTGTAAACTTAGTTTCAGTTTCTGATGACTTCCATATGGTATCCTCCTCGCTGTATTCAAGTGACTGTAAAACTTTGGGAATGGGTGGCAGGTTCATCATCTCCTGGAGTCCCTCTAGAAAAAGGATGACCTGCCCCATAGTTGGTCTGTGTTCTTCATCATCTTGAATGCACCAGCAAGCAACTTTACACAGTCTTGTCACCTCCTCTGCATCAGCATTTCCTTCCAATTTGGGGTCTAACAAGCTAAGCACATCACCCTGCATGTTAACTAGGCGTGCCATCTTAACTGGAAAGTATTCCGTTCTTCCACCTTCAGGCTGCTCAGTGTTTCTCCTTCCAGAAACGAGCTCGAAAAGCATCATTCCGTAGCTGTAAACATCGGCTTTTGCTGTTACAGCCACTCCTGTAATCCATTCTGGTGCAAGATAGCCAATTGTTCCTCTCATGGTTGTCAGGACCCGGCTAAAATCTCTTCCGAAAATCTTCGCCATGCCAAAATCTGCAATTTTCGGACAGAATTGCTCGTCTAAAAGGATGTTGTCCGGTTTTATGTCACAATGTATAATGCAATCCCTGCAGCTTTCATGTAAGTAAGCCAAACCTCTTGCTATTCCTAAAGCTATCATGTACCTGGTTTTCCAGTCCAATACCTTGGTTCCCTTTCCATGAAAAAGATGGGAGTCAAGAGAACTATTAGGCATGTAATCATAGACCAACAACTTCTTATTACCATCTGAGCAGAAACCCACGAAGATGAACAAGATTGGCATGTTGAATTGTCCCTATACTAGCAACTTCAGCACGAAACTGCTTCTCTCCTTGCCTGATGCTTTCCAGCTTCTTGACAGCAATAATGCTCGAATCCGGCAATGTTCCCTTAAATACAGAACCAAAACCTCCTCCACCTAGCTTCTCCGAGAAATTTTTGGTAGCATTTTGTAAATGTCTATAACTATAAGTTGTGAATGAAGTGTCTACAGCTTCCATTTTGATTGGCCTCATCCTCCTCAAGAGCACAAACAGTAGAAAGCCAAAGAAAAGAACTACCACCACAGAGCCCACAACACCACCAATAACAGCCCCTTTGTTGATCTTTGAAGGTAAAAACTCAGAAGCTGCAAGCCTTACATAAAGAGTTCTTGCTTTAGGGTCATCATTCGCTAGTTGCTGCAGATTCCGGAGATCAACATACCAAACTGAACACTGATTGCTGTCAAAAGCATAAGCTGTGCAAGAACAGTTACTTAGACAGCTAGACTCACATTCTTGTTGGCTGGAAGCAGCCACTGTCTGTGCATTGTCAGGCAATTCTTTGTTGTCATTTCGAGAAAACCTGTCCTGCTTAACAAAGCTAGAGGTCTTGCACTGCAGATTGGTTCTCCTAACACAACCTCCAGAATAGATCCCAGAAGTCCAATCATCTTCAGACCTTGGAGTAAAACCCTTCAAGCAATCACAGAAAGATCTTGCATTCATGTTACAGCTCCCAAATGTTCCACAGTAAGAATAAACGTCGCAGTTGGCCTTAGGTTGGGTCCAATATATGGTCCATCCACCGGAACTCTCCATCAATTCCTTGAACTGTCCCCCAACACCCACGACAGATCGAGATAGGATGGAAGCATCATACAAGTTATAGACGAAGTAATTTCCGGTGTCATCATCTACATAACTGAAATTCCAGAAAGAATTAGGCCTCAATTCAGGAACTAAGGTGTAGCCTTGTCCATTCCATGGTCCACTAGTCCAATACTTTTTAGTCCCGTTCCACAACATCCGAAATTCACCAGTACCTGTTGTGTCTAGCTCAAGAGAGAAGAGACCTGGTGAAGGATCATCTTTGCTTTTCCATGAAGTGAGACGTGTGCTACTGTTGGTCTTTTTGTTCAAGCCAAACTTAACACCAGGAAGCCATGTATGGCTTGGATGTTCAAAACTCTGCCAAAGTAGCTCTGATGAGTTTGGCCCATCTCTCAGGACAAGATTCCCATCATCACCAAGAACTGCTTCCATAGCACCTGTGCCTTTACCATTCACATTTGTGGACCAAATAGAGACTTTGGATTCATTAAGAAGAGCTAAGTCACCACCTGATATTCTTAGCTCACAAGAAAACCTATCAGAGACAGGTACATCTCTATTTGCTACCCAAACTACTGTGGTCTCATTTGTGGAAACCGAGTTGTACCACATACCGATGTAATAGTTTAAGGAGTTACCTGGCTTGAAGAATCCCAGCTTGAACACCCCTCCTCCAGAGACAATGGTCTGGTCTCCTGACAAAGAGTGGTTTGCTGTGATCCTATCAGCTCCAAAAGAAACATGAAACTCTAGCGACAGGCACATGAAGAGGATAGACAGCACAAGGCATAGATACTTTTCAAATTCCATGGCTGCATAGAATGTTTCCTTACAAGAAGCAAGAAATCTAGAGCTGTACATGTATCAGACAAGGATTGCATGGGGAATAGAACTTGTGAAGCTGGTCTTATAGCAAAGCTATGATGAAAGTCAAACAAATATGGAATGGTTTCTTACAGAATCTATTCAAGAATGGTTTTATTTTTCCTTGACTTAGAAAAAATATGGAATGGTTTCTGAAACTTGTTTTTTTCTAAACCGGGAATATATATAGTAAAGCCGGCGGCTAAGAAGAGGTTCATGCTTGATTTAACCAATCAATGGTACATTTCCACTGATTTCAAATCAGTATTGTACATTTAATTATTGTAAGATGTCTATCAGACATACCAACCTTAATTAATTGGCATATGTCTTGACAGGTAAATGCCATGCAGGTTTCAACTATCAGGTTACGGTCAAACAATTCTATAGATCCATCATGACTTGCTTGACCTTTTAAAGTATTATTAAGGCCAAGAGTTTAATAACTGAAACAAACATGTTAACTATCAAATTGTTCAAAGTGTCTGGCTTGGCTTGATGGGACCACCAACAAGTAAAGGCAATTCCTAAATTGCACAAGAACTGACAAGAAGCACTTCACTTTACCATTATTTCAATTCCAGTTCACAAATTTATCTTAGAAAGCACTCATATTGTACACTGCAGTAGCTGCAATAAGTTATGGAATATACAAGAACAGTAGCAGAAAGTAAAACATGAAATGAAGCAGCAATAAGTTCACACTGTAAAAAACAAAGCAACAAATTCACACACAAACATGACATGCATGAAACTGTTTAACTTGATCCAGCATGAATCTTTCAATGAGCCAGTCTGTTTATCCTGTGTAGCCAATGCTTGCAGATATAGTTTCAGATTCTGACTTCCCTGTGGTATGCTCCTCTTTGTGTTCAAGTGACTGTAAATTGCTTGGAACAGGGGGCCGGTTTTCTGAGATCACTGTGGTATCCTCCGTTCCATATCCAATTGACTGTAAAAATCTTGAAATAGGTGGTAGATTCATCTCCTGGAGTCCCTCTAGAAAAAGGATGACCTGCCCCATAGTTGGTCTTTGTGCTTCATCATCTTGAATACACCAGCAAGCAACTTTGCACATTCTTGTCACCTCCTCTACCTCAGCACTTCCTTCCAATTTGGGGTCTAACAAGCTAAGGACATCACCCTGATTGTTAATTATGCTTGACATCTTAACCGGAAAGAATTCCCGTTCTCCTTCTTTAGGCTGCTCAGAGTTTCTCCTACCAGAAACCATCTCGAAAAGCATCATTCCGTAACTGTAGACATCTGCTTTGGCTGTTACAGCTGCTCCTGTAATCCATTCTGGTGCAAGATAGCCAATTGTTCCTCTCATGGTTGTCAGCACCCGGCTAAAATCTCTTCCGAAAATCTTTGCCATGCCAAAGTCTGCAATTTTCGGGCAGAATCGCTCATCTAAAAGGATGTTGTCCGGTTTTATGTCACAATGTATAATGCACTCCCTGCAGCTTTCATGTAAGTAAGCCAAACCTCTTGCTGTGCCTAAAGCAATCATGTACCTGGTTTTCCAGTCCAATACCCTGGTTCCCTTTCCATGGAAAAGATGGGAGTCAAGAGAACCATTTGGCATGTAATCATACACCAACAGTTTCTTTTCTCCCTCAGAGCAGAACCCACGAAGAGAAACTAGATTGGCATGTTGAATTGTCCCAATTGTGGAGACTTCACTTCGAAACTGCTTCTCTCCTTGTCTGATGCTTTCCAGCTTCTTGACAGCTATAATGCTCAATTCCGGCAATGTCCCCTTGAATACAGAACCAAAACCTCCTCCCCCTAATTTGTCCGAGAAATTTTTGGTTGCATTTTGTAGATCTCTATAACTGAAAGTTATCAATGAACCCTTTACAGATTGCTCAATCTTTCTTGACCTTCTCCTCCTGAAGAGCACAAACAGCAGAACACCAAACAGAAGTACTACCACCACAGAGCCCACAACAGCACCAAGAACTACTCCCTTGTTGCTCTTTGAAGTTGAAAACTCAGAAGCTGCAAGCCTTACATAAAGAGTTCTTGCTTTAGGGTCATCATTTCCTAGTTGCCGCAGATTCCGGAGATCATCATACCAAACTGAACACTGATTGCTGTCAAAAGCATAAGCTGCACAAGAACAGTTACTTAGACAGCTTGACTCACATTCTTGTTGGCTGGAAGCTGCCACTGTGTGTGCATTGACAGGCAATTCCATGTTGTAACTCTGAGAAAACCTGTCCTCCTCCACATTAACAAAGCCAGAGCTCTCACACTGCAGATTGGTTTTCCTAACACAACCTCCAGTATAGACACCAGAAATCCAATCATCTGCAGACCTTGGAGCAAATCCCTTCAAGCAATCACAGAAAGGCCGCGAATTCTGGTTACAGCTCCCAAATGTACCACAGTAAGAATAAACATCACAGCTGATCTTAGGTTCGGACCAAAATATATTCCATCCATGGGAACTCTCCACCCATGCCTGGAACTGAATCTGTCCCCTAAGATCCATTACAAATTGAGGTATGATGGAATTATCGCGCATATTGTAGATGCAATAGCTGTCAGTATCATTGTTTATATAACTGAAATTCCAGACATCATTTGGTGTCATTTCAGGAACTAAGGTGAAGATTTGTCCATTCCATGGTCCACTAGTCCAATACAGTTCAGTACCATTCCACAAGATATGATATGCATTGGTACCTGCAGGGTCTAGCTCAAGAGTGAAGAGACCTGGCGCAGGATCATCTCTGCTTTTCCATGACACTAGACGTGTGGTTCTCTTGGTGATCTTGTTAAATCCGATTTTCGAACCCGGAAACCATGTATCAACTAGATGATCAAAGCTCTGCCAGAGTACCTCTGATGAGTTAGAATTAGACTCAGCTCTCAACACAAGATTCCCATCATCACCTAGAACTGCTTCCACATCATTTTTTCCTGTGGAGTTCAGATTTGTGGTCCAAATAGGAAGTTTGGATTCATTTAGAAGAACTAAATCAGCACCTGCTGATATTCTTAGCTCACAAGAAAACCTATCAGAGACAGGTGCTTCTCTATTTGCCACCCAAAATATGGTCTGTGTAGAAACTCTATTGTCCCATGTGCCTATATAGTAGTTTGAAGAGTTACCTGGGTTGAAGAATCCCAGCCTAAACACTCCTCCTGCAGAGAGAATGGTCTGGTCTCCTGAGAGAGACTGGTTTGCTGTGATCCTATCATCAGCTCCAAGAGAGACATGGAACTGTAGAGACAAGCACATGAAGAGAATAGACAGCAGCACAAGACATTGATACTTCTCAAATTCCATGACTGGAAAGAATTTTTTCCTTACAAGACAAGGCAGACGAGCGAGGGATCTCAATGGCAATGCTGCATGGGGATAAGACAACTTGTGAAGCTGGTCTTATAGTAAAGCCATGATGCAAGTCAAACGAAAAATGGTGTAAGAATGTTCAGTGAACATCAATCTTCCTAGGAATTTTGTGTTCTTGACTTGGTTGGTAATAAGACAAAAATTAATTACGGGTTGTTAGTAGTAGTCTTCTTCCGCCGTTGGTAAAAGTCCCACTCAGTGACAGGTTCGAGCCAAAGAGATTAATCCCGCTAGCTGCTAATATTAAAGAAGGGGCAAATTTCTGCTAAAAATTTAAAATTTTGTGTTCTCGAGTTCGAATTTTGGGAACCCAATAATCTTGGGGCTAGAGCTGTCAATCTTTTTAGTTCTAATCATATCTTAATATGGATTAATTTAGCCCTTGAATGTACTTTAAAGGTGAGCTAGCCTTAGATGGCCTAAGATAAAGATTTTTTTTTTTTTGGAATCCTTTTTTTTTTTTTGAGAAAAAGAATCCTTATTAATTAACTGCAATTCAAGGGGACAAATATTTATTAACTCCATCTGTTCCAAAGGTTTAACCTTTAAGAAATTTATACATTAATTAAAGAATATATTTAGTAGGTGCGATTTTGAGAATTTATATTACACTAAAACTAAAGAATGTTTTATGCTTTTTTCTTGTGGATTTTATGTGTTTTTGGGTATAACATCCATTCTTTATGTTCTGAAAGGTACGTACAAAATGTCAACATGAAATTAAAAAATTTAAAATAAAGAACGGGAAGGTCACATCTTTATAATTAATTGCAAGTTGCTAGTTTATTCAAACAAGATCCATATTGACATCCTAGTTCTATTCGAATAACCGTAAAAATCTGTTTCAATGATCAAAGTTTTTTAAGTGCATCTAAATTACATAAATAATCCATAATTTCATTCCTAAACCACCCTCATTTCTGCACATTGAGATCGACACTACCTTTTAAAATACAAACTAAGAGAGATGTAACTATTTATTGTTGGCTCAAGGCAATATATATACCGAATTATTCTAGAATAATTAATTAATTCAATATATTTTATGAATGAACAGGATACAAGTTGAGTATGGAAAAAAAAAAAAGCCAGACTAGAGCAGTCTTGTACTTAGCAAGATTGAATATATTATATGGATGTTTATCCAATGCCAATGTTAATTTTGATTTGTCTAGACAGTGAAATGCAAAGCAGCTTTCAACTATAATGTATGGTCTTAAACATTTCAGGTGGTCAGAGGCGGTGGGCCGGGGGCTGAGGGGGGCCATGGCCCCTTGGATTTTTATTTTTTCCATATAAGTCCTACTGCGATATACTCGTAAGTCTCTGAATTTTTTATTTTTTCATATAAGTCCTACCGTGATATACTCATTAAGTCTCTGAATTTATTATTTTGTCATATAAATCCTACCGCGATATATTCGCAACTTCCTAAATCTTTAATTTTTTTCATATAAGTCCTATCGCAATATATATTTGGCCCCTTCTAAACTTTATTTTTTTCATATAAAACCTTATTTTTACACAAAATATTATATTGCTCCCCCCCTAAAAATTATATCTACCTTCCCCACTGCAGGTGGTCCATTAGTCACTTGCTTGCATTCAAAACATGCTACTTTGACCTTCTCTAATGAAGTTTTTTCCGTCAAGATCAGTTTAATTGCTGAAGTAAACAAGTTACTTTTCAGATTATTCAAATTGTCTGGCTTGGCTTGTTATGACCGCCAGCAACAAGTAACTAAAGGTAATTCAAGTTTTCATGGAACAATTAATATACAATTTTATAAGTTCCATGGTAAGCCAAGTTTTCATGGGTTGGCTTCTCTGCAACGCTGGATAAAACTATAAATGAAAAGCAGCAGCATGTTCATGCAGAAACAGGGCATGGAACAGCTTGACATGGCATAGAAATGATGCATGAAATGTGTTACAAAGTTATCTGTACAGAAAATATATTGGCATATATATATGTTGGATGGGAGGACGTATAGACATTTACTGCTGATCAGTGAAAACAATTAATGTTGCTCGCTAGCTCTCCTCTTTATATATCCAAGCGATTGCATAAATCTTGGGAACAGTGCAATGATTAAAAGATAGTTCATTAATTCTTTATTAGTCCATGAACAACACAAAGCTACATATTTTTCGTTGAACAAGAATACATGGACAATGTAAAGTACATATGGGTCTAGCCAAAGCAGTTGAAGTCAAATGATTAAAAGATAGTTCCTCTCATATTCAAACGTTTATTCTAGGACAAGAACAAGATTTGAGTCAAAGCAAGAAAAGTCATATATGATTATCTAGATGGAGCCGCCTAGGATTTTGATGCCTCCTTAGATTTAGTTTGTGTTTTTTTTATACATATAGAACATTACAATGACTTCAAACACATTAGCTCATTTCAGTTTCACAATTTTTTGGTTTAATCCAATCAAAACTCGATGTGCTTCCTCTGAAACGACAAGATATATTAAGACACTATTAACCTGTGCAAGAGGACAAAACTATGGATTAACAGCAGCTAAAGACATAAACATCAAACGGAGAAGATAGGTTACTGAAATATGAAAATGCAACCGCTTGTGATCATGAGTTATGGTTTATCTCAATCCAATCAATAAAATTAATTGATGGAACAAAACCAGGGTCACACCCCTACAATTTGCTTTTCTCACACATATTAAGGCCTTTTTATGTGCAGGCACTAATAAATAGCTGCTGAAATATATGTATATACTGGGAACTTGCTGAACTAGACAAGGTTAATTTTGGCTGGGAGGAAGCAGCTGATCAATATTGGCCCATGCCTGCAGCTTCTACAATTTTTCTTTATCAAATCGAGATGTTTAAGGTAAGACTCGAACCCGGGAGAGATTAGTCGTGTGTTGACGGGATACTCTTCTAGTATCAAAAAAAAGACTTGAACCCAAGACCTCATCCACTCTTAGCCTGGAACCTCTGCTTCTGGTTCTATGAAGATCATTGTGCTCTCATCTCTATAGTCAAGCAACCGGAGAAATCGAGGGATTGGCGGTAGGTTCATGCCGAAGCACCCTTCGAGAATACGAGCAATCTGCCCCATCGATGGTCTTTGGGATTCCTCGTCTTGTATGCACCAGCAAGCGAGTCTGCATAATCTTGTCAGCTCCTCTACATCAGCATTTCTTTCCAATCTGGGGTCTAATAAGCCAAGTACATCACCTTGCTCGTTTATTAGGCTTGCCATCTGGAGTGGAAAGTATTCCATCTTCCCATCTTCAGGTTTAGCAGAGTTTCTTCTCCCTGATACAAGCTCAAAAAGCATCATTCCATAGCTGTACACATCAGCTTTTGCTGTTATGGCCACTCCTGAAATCCACTCTGGTGCAAGATAACCAATAGTGCCTCTCATGGTTGTCAAGACCCTGCTGAAATCTCTTCCAAAAAGCTTTGCAAGCCCGAAATCTGCCACTTTTGGACAGAACTCAGCATCTAAAAGAATGTTGTCTGGCTTAATGTCACAGTGTATTATGCATTCTCTGCAGCTTTCGTGTAGATAAGCTAAACCTCTTGCTGTTCCTAGAGCGATCAAGTACCTGGTTTTCCAATCCATTACCTTGCTTCTTTTCCCATGGAAAAGATGAGAGTCCAGGGAACCATTAGGCATGTAATCATAGACTAACATCTTTGTAGCACCACTTGAGCAGAAACCGCGAAGACGAACAAGATTGAGATGCTGAATGGTCCCAATTATGCAGACCTCTGCACGAAATTGCTTCTCTCCTTGACTGATGCTTTCTAGCTTCTTCACAGCTATAGTACTGGAGTCGGGCAATGCTCCTTTGAAGACAGAACCAAAACCTCCTCCCCCTAATTTCTCAGAGAAATTCTTTGTTGCTTTCTGCAAATCTTTGTACTCAAACACCACCAATGTTTTGTCTATTGCCTTTCCCATTCCAGTTCTACTATTCCTCCTCAACATTACAATCACAATAAAGCCACAGAGAACCACCATCACAACTGAACCAACAGTACAACCAATAATTATTACATTGGTTGCACTTCTCTTTGGGATTTCAGAAGCTGCAAGCCTAACATACAGAGTTCTTCCACTCGATCTGTCACTACCAAGTTGTCGGAGATTGATAAGATCACCAAACCAAATTGAGCATTTACTTTCATAATAAGCATAAGCTGTACAGGAACATCCACTCAAGCAAGCTCTTTCACATTCCTCCAAAGTTCCTGATGCCAATTCCTGCGGATTCTCGGGTAATAGCAAGCCGTGACTTGGAAGGAATCCATCGCTCTGCCGGTTTACAGCAGTGGAATTTGTGCAGTGCAGATCGGTTCTCCTCACACACCCTTCAGAATATAGCTCCATTTCCCAAGCAGCAACTGACTTTGGATGAAAACCATTCAAGCAATTACAAGAAGGCTTTGCTTTTGTATTGCAGAATAGAACTCCAAATGCGCCACATGCAGCATAAGTCATGCATTCCCACTTTGGCTGGGTCCAAATCACACTCCATTGCCCTACACTCTCCACCAAATTCTTTTGCTGAATTTGCCCTCCGAAATCCATAATTAAACGAGACATCATGGAACTGTTGAGGAGAGTATAAGTGAAATAGCTCTCATTATCATTGTCAATATAGCTAAAGTTGTAGATGTGGGTCAGTCCCAATTCAGGAACAAAGCTAAAGGTTTTCCCATCCCATTGTCCACTAGTCCAGTACTGTAAAGACTGTTTCCAAATGATTAAAAGTTGAGGGGTTCGAGAAAGGTCTAACTCGAACGAGAAGCTACCTGGAGCCGGGTCATCATTGCTTTTCCATGAAACCAGCTTTGTGTTCCTCTTGGTGATTTTATCAAGTCCAATCTTCATACCAGGGAGAAGTGTGTCAGTTGGATGATCAAAACTCTGCCAAAGTACTGTCTTTAATGGACTAGACACATCTCTCAAAACAAGATTACCTTCGTCAAGAAGAGTTGCTTCTATAGTACCTGCAGAACTGCTTGGAGACTTTAAATCTGCTGCCCAAATGGGAACTTTGGATTCATTTAGAAGAACCAGGCTACCATTGATGACTCTCAAGGAAGAGGAGTACTTATCGAACACCGGTGTGTCTCTATTAGCTACCCAAACTACAGTGATCTGCTCAAATTTATCAGCTAACAATTTGTACCACATGCCCATGTAGTAGCCTGAAGAGTTACCTGGTTTGAAAAAGCCAAGCTGGAACACATCTCCTCGAGAGGTAATAGTTTGATCACCAGAAAGATATTGGAATTCTGTGATGGTTGTAGCTGCAAGGGAGACATGGAGAGACATACATGTGAAGAGAATTGAAGTAATAAGCCATAGATTTCTCTTGACATCCATGGCTGCACAAGAATTTCTATAGAAGATAACATCAACTATAGTATTCCACACTAAAAAGTAAGCAGATTAAAAGAGTAGTAAAAAGTAAGCAGATTAAAAGAGTAGGGCCATTAGGTCAACAACAGGAAAAGTTTGGTTAAGATGTTTATTTCTCCAACGTGTAGAAGAGTCCACCAAAATTTACATATAAAGAAGAAACAAATTTTGATTGGTACTTAGAAAAGTCAAAGATGAAAAGGACAACAAGAAACCTCTATAGCCGAACATGCTCTTTGGAGTTTTTGGGTCCAAATTGTCTGCTGCAGACAAATTAGACCCAAAAACTCCAAAAAACTTATTGGTTGTTCACTTGAAATCAGATATCATGAGAAAATAGTAGATAAGATATTGTGTAAATTTAATTTCTTGACAGAATCATTAGTAGTTTTATGTAATAACTACTTCTTAAGATGGAAGCAGAAAAAAAAAAAGAAAAAGTGTTTTGGACAGATGGAGGTACAACTTGCTTGATTCACAGTCAAACCATGCTTTCTTGCTTTGAACTTTTAGTCACAGAGAGAAATTGAAGGTCAATACAGACGATGAAATCGCTCAAAAGTTCTGCTCTTGGTTCCCTGGCTTAGATTCAGTTTGTTTCACTAAAAACATTCACTTCAAACGCATCAGATAGGCTAGCTCATTTCGGTTTCACAAATTTGTGGCTTAATCCAATCAAAACTCAATGTCCTTATCTGAAACAATGGAAGATACTTAAGACAGTGTAACCTGTGCAAGAGGATAAAACTATAAACTTTACAGCAGCTCAAGATACAAACATCAAGTAGGAAGATACTGAAACATGACATGCAACAGTTTGTCATGATTTAGTATATACTAGTGAGTTACCCGCGCTTTGCTGCGGGATGAAACCTAGTAAGAAAAATACTGTAAAATTTTAGTCCAACATGATATCTCCTTTCTTCTACTTTGTGAGAATTAATATGCAAGTCATGCTAAGAAACATGAAATAGAACGTGTCACTTTCTAGCTTGCACATCCAAGCATTTGACCATTGTAATCTAAGGCAATCAGAGCACCCAAACCTTGCTTCCTAATATCAAAAGGATACATAACAATCTAGATATCTGGACAAAACACTCGACACAAAAAAAAGGTAAGCAATAAAGAAAAAATGTATAAGGTTTGTTGTAACCAGATCAGGCCCACTACAATATTTTACGAATAGCTTCTCAAGCCCTCACTCCCATAAAAGACGAATAACTCAAATTCAGTTAACAAACAATTCTAAAACTCGAAAGGGTATTTTTAGTCTAATACTACCAAAATAAATTTTTATGAGGATGGCTTTTGGTATAGGGTATAGATTATAGAAAGCAACATATCCTATCCTGTCAATGTAGTATGCTAAATCTCTTGTACAACAATTTGATATGAAATTAAATCTAAAACAACCAAGACAAATGACCAAAGCATTAAACTAAAGCATGAAAAAAAAAAAGACTTGAACACAATACTTGTACATCTGGTTTGGGTTTTCTAGGGTTTCAGCTTCTCCTTCACCACCTCAACATGCAATCTTACAACTCTTCTTCGGATGCCATCGCCTCATCATTTTCCAGACCAGTTTGCGAATTCGAGCCAAACAAACGTATCTGCCACAGCTTCTCTGCCAGCATCACCTTCTGCTTAGCTTTACTCTCTACACTTATTATTTAACCAATTACAAACACATACACAACAATCACAAAAGGCTTGTAAATTGCAAACAAACAAATTTTACTGTTACAACATTCATGTCTTGCGACACCATTGAAACATAATATACAATTGAGGAAAGTAATGAATTCACTCAATTTATGGTTTAATGCAAAAGCTTCTCCAAGAATCCTCCTGCATTCCTTGTTTGGAGAATCATGGGACACCACTGGAGCATAATATACAACTGTGGGAAGTACTTGAATCAATTAAAAAACACAGGAGCCAAATTTCAAAGAACAAAAGACTTGGATCAACAGTAACACAATATGTTTTCAAGTTGCTTTTACAGTTTACTCTTGAAAAAGTTGATGAGGCAAATGCATAAATCATGTAAAAAAACTAACATTGGCTCTCAGATAATAAGTTAATTGCTATCCATTATTTTACCTTCCCTTTTTTCCTTAAACAAAAGTGACAAAACATCCCCATGACTTTAAGCACGGTGTGATATGTTAAATGTGTAGGAAAGCAAATTCCTGGTGGATTTGACCAAAAAAATAAATAGAACTGTTGTAGAAAAGTAGTTTTAGTTGCTCAATTGAAATAAGTTATAACAAAAGCATCATGATTTTATCTTTTTCTAGAAACACATGTCGAATGAGGAATATGAAGAGTATACACACCAACACTTTCTAGCAATGTGATATTATTGATGCTTTCCTACATTTGCCAAAGGTAGCAGAAAAGCATTGAAAAGCAATGTATTAAACAGTTATAAGCAATGATCTCCAAATTAGTTGATTCCAAATTTCTCAAGATACAAACAACTAATAAAACAATGCAATAGACATTGTAAACTCAGTTGTATGACACTTTGAGAAGAAAATATATTACAATTAGACAACCTTAAAATTAAGAAGGAAAATAGAGAATATTTTTAAGAGGGGAGAAATTATGGGAACAAACTAATAGATTTAAGAGGGGAGAAATTATAGGAACAAACTAATAGAGTAGAGAGAATACCTGACTACAAAGCTAAAATTCAGCTGCAAGATCTCCCAAGGGCACACATTTCTGTTTTTGCAACACCATATCACGAAGAAGAACATCAATGAAATAAAATAAAGAGAAAGAGAAACAACGCAAACAACATTTAATATTTTATGGTTGTTAATAAACCTAGTAATTTTTTTAGTGCCTGTTCATATTGAGTTGATGTCACAGAGAGGAGAATTAAATGAGGTAATACCTATTTTAAATCTAGGCTACTTACCAAGATGGACAGCTCAAACAATAGCACACACAAACTAAATGACAAAAATTCCAAGTAATTAAGAGTCTAACATAGCAAGACTAATTTTCATTTGTGATAGATTCCTTTGATATTATTCAAAATATGTTAAAGACTCAATAGAACCTTTATCTACTATGCACAATCGAAAATAAATCCTAGCTGCTATCAGTTGTCCTTTCAGCATAATCAACAAAAAAAAACTCCTATTTCTCAAACTCTAGGACGACAGTTTCCTTTTTTTCTAGCATCTTGAGCCTTTGCTTCTTCTTCCTATAAAAGCAATGATAGATTTCTTGAACTATGAATGCAAAATTTATGTGTTGAAAAAAAATTATAAAAAGGAAAAAATGACTACCCACCAACATAAGTTCATTTTTCTTTTTGCCAGCACTCGAATGGGTCGTCAATGATGGCATTCTTGAAGCCTTTCAAGGCCTCAATTTCAACTTGCAAGCCTAGATACGCACACAAAACGTTACCCAGAACAGAGCCTACCATGATTATGCATAAGCTGAACACTTTAGACAACATTTCATTAGAACAACTCTAAATGTAAAAAGGTTGTCGTTTCCTATGTAGGTCCAATTGGATTTACAGTTATTCTTATATGCAAAAAGAATGGGAATCAATTAGCATACTCCACAGATCTTAATCACTTGAAACCATGTCCTTGCTAATCCATGCATTAGAATGTCAAATTATTATAAAAGAATGAAAGAGAAACTTCATAGGTTGATGCTTTGAACCTTAAACTCATCCAAAAACTTTGATTTCCTGCACATGGCACATATACAAAACTTGAATTTTTTTCTTGCTGTTTTTGATAGCTTTGAGTCTTTCGTAGCTTCATTAGCTTTAAGAAAAATATATGCAACTTAGAAGACCCGAAAACATATATACACTCTAATTTGATTAGAGGGATATCACCCTGCACATTTGACCAAAAAAATCATCTCTCTCATTACTTTTTGAATAGAAATGGATAATATTTTTATATAGTTAATTGACATGTACAGGTTAGAAATCCAAAACAAAATGTCATCTTCCTTATATTATCAAAATAGAAATGCATAAGTATTTTATAAACTGATTAAACATGTAAAAGAGTGGATATGTATAAGAACATCACAAAAAAAAGAATAAAACATCAAAAGAAAGCAAAAGAAATGTCTGGTATATCCTCATGAAGAATAGATATCAATCCTGCTAAAAGAGAAATTAAGCCACCTGTGTGCAAACTCTAGAACCCAGTTTAGCAGCCTTCTCTATTCCTCAATTTAATTCATGTGTCTTATGCCACATTAACTTTATCATGTATACTGGAAACAATAATCCTACATAACAATAAAGCATAATTGAATAATTGAGAAAGAAAAGCATGGTTTGATATCACACAAAAACAAACACACAAAAAAAAAATAGATGCACCAAAACTTAAGAACAACAAAAGATTAGAGAGGACTGATTTGGTTTCTAGGAAGGCTTCTATGTTGTTGCATGTGCATGAGGACTCTGCAAGTAAGAGAATTATTAAACCACAAAAGCTACAATTCTCCTAAAAACAATCAAGCCAAAATAATGCACAAATATACAACACGACATAATGCATTATCTGGGAAATAGAAGAATGACTTTCTTTCTGCTCTTACTTCCTCTCTTTCTATCAGAAGTATCTTAGGCTAGGCCTTACACATATAAAGGAGTAAGGTGAGGGTTAGAAAGAAGAGGCATTGCCCTTTTTTATCTTTTATCCATGGCCAGAAGACAGGCAGGAGAGAATGTCATCAAAATTTACAGAACAACTTATGAAAAGGGAATTTGTTCTAGTCAATTGTCGAGTGATTCCTTAATACAAATGGAAAATGAAAAATCAATGCAGTTAGAACTAAAGAAATTCAATCATCACACTAAAGTGAAAAGTTAGAGACAAAAGCAGAATATATAGTAAAGGGCACAAATGGCACAATAACCTACAAACCTTTTTATGGGGAAGAGTACGGGAATGGGTAAATAACTCCAGCTTCTTTCATTGTGTTCTTGATAGCATGACCAGGAGAAAGCATCAGTCGTGACAGTTAACCCACATTAAAAAAAAAACCCAAAACTTAGTTCCTAACAATGTAAAAAAATCTACCAAAAGAACTCGCATAATGAGTACATAGGCCAAAATCTTACCAAGCATGTACCATCGGCCAAAACCCAGAAGAAAATAGAGCAGCACCATACCCTAACTTTTATAATCACCATGCATTATGATGAGGAAATAAAATGCATTCATGGCTTATAAATTAGGAAAACCTAACCTTCAGCCAATTTACTTGGAAGGAAAACAAAATAAACACATGAAAGGAGAAGGTGAAGAAATTATTACATACCTAGCAGAGGTGCTAACGAAAGCGGAATAACAGATAGGCTCCACAACTTCCTTCCCTTTGTTCTTCCTTTTTGTTTGGCTTCATTTTCCTAATAATGGAAGAGGCAACTTGGGTGAGGAATAAAACTTCATAATTGGCAGAAAAGATAAAGAAAGAAAGAAGGAAAAAATAATAGCAAAAGCCACCATTAAAGGAACGAAAGAGAAAGAAAACAGTAGATTCAGAAGAGAGTGAGAGGAAGAGGTGAGCTAAATGATTTGGAACAGGATAGGATAAAAGGGAAGATACCGTAGATGATTACTTTATTTACAAATATATAAAAACTAAAAAGTACTGCTCTAGAAGATTCCAAGCAAAAAAATTCAGCTTAAATTCGTTCCTCCCCATCACCGAACAAAAAAGTATATTAAACTAACTGAAGGATAGATTTGTCATACTAAAAATTTTCTAAGGCAAAAGAGTCATATCACTTGAGGCTTTCCTTCTCTGTTTTAGTATATAGTATAATGATCCTTAAATAGGTTACAAAGTTCACTGAAGTGGAAAATAGATTGGCAAGGCATGGGAGGAAGCAGCTACAATATCTTAGTCAATGCTGCTAGTAGACGTTACTATCGATTCAGTGAAGAGAATGGTGCTCTCGTCTACATATCCAAGCAACTGCAGAAATCTTGGGATAGGTGGGAGACTCATGTCAAGACAACATTCTAGAATTCGAACAACCTGACCCATTGCTGGTCTTTGGGTTTCATCATCCTGGATACACCAACAAGCAAGTCTGCATATCCTTGTCACCTCCTCTACGTTAGCATTTTCCTCCAACCTGGGGTCTAATAAGCTCAGGACATCACCTTTATTGTTAAGTAGGCTCGCAACTAGAGCTGGAAAGTATTCCATCCTTCCATCCTTAGGCTGGTCAGAGTTTCTCCGTCCCGATATGAGTTCGAAAAGCATCATTCCATAGCTGTAAACATCAGCTTTGGCTGTTATGGCCACTCCTGAAATCCACTCTGGTGCAAGATAGCCAATTGTTCCTCTCATTGTTGTCAACACCCTGCTAAAATCTCTTCCAAAAAGCTTTGCCAGGCCAAAATCAGCTACTTGTGGACAGAACTCTGAATCTAAAAGAATGTTATCTGGCTTTATGTCACAATGTATTATGCATTCTCTGCAGCTTTCATGTAGATAAGCTAAACCTCTAGCTATTCCCAAAGCAATCATGTACCTGGTTTTCCAGTCTAATATTTTTCTTTCCTTTCCATTGAAAAGATGAGAGTTTAGCGAACCATTAGGCATGTACTCATAGACCAACATCTTTTTAGTACCATTTGAGCAGAACCCGCGAAGACGAACAAGATTAACATGCTGGATTGTCCCAATTATACCGACTTCTGCACGAAATTGCTTTTCTCCTTGACTGATGCTTTCAAGCTTCTTCACAGCTATAGTACTCGAGTCAGGCAAAGTTCCTTTGAAGACAGAACCAAAACTTCCGCCTCCCAATTTCTCTGAGAAATTCTTTGTTGCACTTTGCAAATCCTTGTACTCATATACTGCCAACGAGTTGTCAGTTATTCTTGACATTTTCATTCTCCTCGTCAAAATTACAATCAAAACGAAACCAAGAAGAACTGCCACCGCAATTGAACTGACAATAACACCAATGATCATTTTTCTGGTGAAATTTTTCCTGGTGTGAAAGCCAAAAAAGTCAGAAGCTGCAAGCCTAATATAAAGAGTTCTTCCACTTTGGTCGTCACTTGCTAGTTGTTTGAGATCAACAAGATCACCAGACCAGATTGAACATTGATTCTTATAGTAAGCATAAGCAGTACAAGAACATCTACTCAAGCAAGTTGATTCACATTCCTGTACAGTCCCCAAAACCACTTTCTCCTGATTCTCTTCATGTAATAGCATATGGTAACTTGGGATGAACCCATCACTACTCTTCCTGCTAACAGCAGTAGAATTAATGCACTGCAGGGTGTTTCTCCTCACACACCCTTCAGAATACAACCCCACAGCCCAAGCATCAGGTGTCTTTGGCCTGAAACCACTCAAGCAACTACAAAATTCTACTGATTTCTCATTGCAGCTACCAAATGGTCCACATGCAGCAAAAGTTTCACATTTTGCATTTGGCTGAGCCCAAAACTTTGTCCACGATTTGTCATCCACCAACCATGCCAATTGCTGAATCTGCCCTCCGACATCCATCACAAATCGAGACAGAATGGAACTATTATACAGACTATAGGTTAAGTAACTTCCATTCTGGTTGTTAACATAGCTGAAGTTATAGAGATCATTAAAATTCAATCCCATTTCAGGAACTAAGCTGAAGAACTGCCCATTCCAAGGTCCACTAGTCCAATATTGCAGGCTACTATTCCAAAAGATGAAAAATTGAAACTTTCCAGAGGGGTCCAACTCAAAAGAGAAGATACCTGGAGCAGGATCATCATTGCTTTTCCATGAAACCAAACGTATCGTCTCGTTGGTGATCCTGTTAAATCCAATCCTGCCACCGGGGAGAAAGGTATCAGTTGGATGATCAAAACTCTGCCATAAGTAGTTCTGTGAAGGACTGGACACATATTTCAAAACAAGATTGCCATCATCTAGCAGAACTGCTTCCACAGGAGCTGATGAACTTGTTGTGGACTTCAATTCTGTTGACCAAATGGGAATATTGGATTCATTTACAAGAACCAGATTACCATCCATGATTGTCAAAGAAGAAGCATATTTGTCTGAGACAGGTTTCTCTCTATTAGCTACCCACACCACTTTCTGATAATACTCATCAGACAATGTTTTGTACCACATCCCTATGTAGTATCCTGAAGAGTAACTTGGTTTGAAAAAACCAAGTTCAAAGACTCCTCCTGAAGAGACAATGGTTTCATGACCAGAAAGAGATTGGTCCTGAGTGATGGTGGCAGCAGCATGGCAGACATGGAAAGAGACATGAGGCAAGCCCGTAAAGAAAAAGGAAATAATAAACCATAGATTTCTCTTGAGATTCATGGCATGCAAAAAGTATTCTGTGCAGTACATAGAAGCTATCCCATGAACAAAAGTATAATGGAAATTGGAAAGTACTATTGTGATTCGAGACAAAGCAAGAAAAGTCTCAAGTGATAAGATACTGTCCTGTTCCTATTTTCTTTGGTTCTATTCAATTACATCCATCCAATTAGTCCACAGTATAGACTTGGACTTTCCCTCGAAAATTCAAAGTCATACTCCCACGTTGGATTTTTTATTAATTTATGATAATTTTAATTTTTTTTTAGAAAAAGAATGGCATTAATGGTATCTTCATTACCCTTTCAATCCAGAAACGAATTATACGCCTCTAAATCTTATTATAAAAAAAAGAAAAGAAATTATTATATATACTAAAACTCGGAAATATAAAGTGAAGTGATTTGACTGTTTTGCCTCACAAAAATTTTATATTGACAAATCTATCCTTCACTGAGTATTATTATATCCAATTAACTAAAAGAGAATCGTTACTATTTAGCTCATTCACAACAGCTTTTTATAAAAGTGAAGTGCTTTATTTGTTTGTCCATTACTATTTTGCATATTTACAACAGTTTTTTTCAATATTTTAATTTATGAAAGATTATTTTTGTAAGAATGAGTTAAGTAACAAGTACGTTGTTGCATCGGATTTGGGCAAGCACAGTTTAAGCAACTCTTTCTTACTCGATAATCATTGAAGAACAAAAAAATTTTCAAAACTAACCAAACTGAAATAATTGAACTTCATGGGTGTTTGATTTTTTCGTAGATATTGAATTGTTTGTTTTCACTGAAATAATTGAAGAAAATTTAATCTGTTGCATGCAGGTCAAAAATTCCAACAAAAATATCGCAAAAGCTTCTGTATTACTCTGTCATATTCTGCTTTGTATTGAATAATAAAACACGGAAGTGTAAAGTGAAGTGATTTGACTGTTTTGCCTCACAAAAATTTTATATTGACAAATCTATCCTTCACTGAGTATTATTATATCTAATTATTTAGCTCATTCACAACAGCTTTTTATAAAAGTGAAGTGCTTTATTTGTTTGTCCATTACTATTTTGCTCATTTACAACAGTTTTTTTCAATATTTTAATTTATGAAAGGTTATTTTTGTAAGAATGAGTTAAGTAACAAGTACGCTGTTACAGTGGATTTGGGCAAGCACAGTTTAAGCAACTCTTTCTTACTCTATAATCATTGAAGAACAAAAAATTTTTCAAAACTAACCAAACTGAAATAATTGAACTTCATCGGTGTTGATTTTTTCGTAGATATTGAATTGTTTGTTTTCACTGAAATAATTGAAGAAAATTCAATAAGTTGCATGCAGGTCAAAAATTTCGACAAAAATATCGCAAAAGCTTCTGTATTACTCTGTCATGTTCTGCTTTGTATTGATGAAGAAGCGTTGGTGAGGATTGTTATTTTCCGTCCTAACATATTTATTTCTCATATGCTTTATTCATTAACAGTAGCTAAAATCTCAGCAGGATACGGCACAAGAGACTATAGGAGAGCTTGCAGCAAGAGACTATAGGAGAGCTTGCAGCAAGCGATTTGTCTTCTTTTCAAATTATAGTAGCAGTATCAAACTCAAAATTTTTATGAGGTGAATTGGTTTCTTTAGCACTCCAAATACAATCCAAGTCCTTCCAATGTTGATGTTAACTCTGCCTTTTGTTTTGTAATTTTATGGAAAAAAATGGCAAGAGGAAGACCAAGGCTCTGTCAAAAGCTATTGATGCCAAAAGATCGACATATGGGATAATCAGGTGACAAATACTGTAACTTTTGTTTGCATATTATATTGTAGTTTAAATCTAGAATAATTAACTTGAAAGTTTGATTTGGCTATGCAGCAACTTAATTTGTCTTATTGTCTTATGGAAAATTTTTGAAATGGATGTATCTTTCTTTTATGCAAAAAGATGTATTGTGACTCTGTTATTTATGTTAAAAAAAAAAACTCTGTTATTTCATATTAGACTAAATGATTTTTGTCTCAACAGTTTTTTTTTTATTAACCACATACAACAATGAGATGCTTGATTTCCGAGATCCATCCTACTAAAATCTTTTAGTATTTAATTTCTTGCTTTGTATAAATTAAAGAATGTAGCTGATATTATCTGGAATTATATTATTTTGGTGTTGCAAAATAACCATATCTATCTATCAATATTGTTTATAAAGAAGTATAATCCAAGTGGTAACTAACTATATTATAAGGCATTTTCTAACAATACTGAAAGAATTGCATCATGTAATCATATGCGAAGTTAAGTATCTCTATTCATTTTGTATCTAACTAAATATCAATGACCAGCTATGCTAAAGTAATGAATTTATGAACCATGGACAACTACATCGCGTTTAAACTGAAGAGAAAAGTGTATAATTAGAAGAGATTGTTAGGTCTCCCTTCACACCTATGTATCTCGATCCAAATCTTTTGTTCTTTACCTTGAAGTAAAAGTACAAATAGTTATTGAGAATGGGCTCTTATGTTTTTCTATTGAATATTTTCCTTAATTGTATATTATATGTCAGTGGTGCCTCATGATTTTACAAACAAAGAGCTTATGCGTCAAACCAAGAATTGAATGATTGAAGGCGTGTATCTATTTAGTAAACAAAATTGTATTTCAAGTGAGACGCTAAATGATGAATTATTGTATGTATGAAAAAGATACTCTTTTTTCCCGCAGCCAAGCGCGGGTAAGCTGCTAGTATATACTATTTTAGTGGGTCGATCAACCCAAGTTTAATATGATATAGTAAAAAAAAAATATAGCTATAAACCTATATATCTTTCTTAATTATTTAGATCAACCCGTTAAAAAAAAAGAAAAATGTACAAATATTAATTTTACGGCCTAGAAAATATTGTGAGCTATCCCACAATAATCAGTAGAATTTGACCCATTTAGTCTAGAAATTTTACTTTAAGTTTATTAATTAACTACTAATCTCATTAATTAGTTTAGATGTCCCATTAGAGCGGAATTAAATAACAATTGTGGGTCAACTAATATTTTATTAATACAAAACCATAATAATAAAAAAGAACTCACACTTTCAATTTCTCCTCCTCGCGCCCTCTTTCGACGTCCCTCTCCCGCTCTCTCTCTTACTCTCTCTCTCTCTCTCTCCCCTCTCTCTCACCAAAGGTACTCTCTTTGCTTCTGCTTCTGTTAAATCTTTCCTTTCGCTTCTTTTACGTTGTTAATCGTGAGCTTCATATTAATGCAAACTGGTTTTGTTGTTGCGGGTTCTTTTAGTGAAATGGGTTTGCTACTCTGGATTTTTTTTGGTTCTCTGTTATTCTCTCGCCTTTAATGCAAATGGGTTTGGTTGTTTTCTTGTTTTAGTATCCGAATTTGTATCAAAGAATTAGTCTTGATGAAGGGTAGTGACGAAAAAGTGTTCTACTCTGTATGAAGATTGTTTACCTGTGCCATTTCCTTTATGGGTCTTTATGTGTTCTTCTTGTTTGCTAAAACTGACGAAACCCATTGTTAATCGACCCCTTTTAAGTGGGTTTCGGTTCTGTTATTGTGCTTGATGTTATTGTAAGAATCTTGTGGTGTTTTGTTTGATTAGCTGTTTTTTTTTCCTACGCTTTAAGTTGGTTGCTATTTTTGTGCTCAATCTCTGTTTGGTTTTATGATTCTGTCAGTAAACAGTGAAGAGTTCTTGGTTACAGGATTTGGAGATGTTTGTTGAATGTTACGGGAAAACATACCATAAAAATGGCAATTCCAGAGGCAATGATCAAGGCAAATGAGCATACGAGTTTTCCAGAGAATGGTGTTCTTCGACCTTCTTGTTCTCTGAAATGTATGATTATTGGTGATATCTGTTTGTCTCATGCACTCGGGCCATGTGATCCAGATGTCAAGTGCGCAGGTTATAGGGGACAGACTGATCCTGTATGTACTTTCCATGATTCGGGTTCTGGGAACAATGAAGGGGATCAAATTCTTGACTCTTCAAGTGTGAAAAAGTGTGTTCTAAGAGAGAAGAATACTGATGTACTGGCCGAGTCTGACAAACAAGAATCTGCTAAGGGTGGTGGATCGTTGGCAGGAAAATGGTATTGGCTCAAGTTCGATGAGGGTTTAAGTACAAGGAAACAAGGGATTAAAGGAGAAGAAAGTAGGAACTTTCATGGACCACTTTGCTGTGGTCATGTATGTGGTGCTTTACAGAATCCTCGCCCTTGCTACCAGACCTGGAGGATTAAAGACAATAAGCCTTTCATCTGGAGGAAGAGATCAAGTAATGAGAAAGTTGTGGAAACAAGTTTGCCAGAGAGTAACTTTTCGGGAAAGCCCGACTCATTACGAGGTCAATGCTTGTTACCTAACCCATGGGTTTCTTCTTCTGAGCAGAAAGGAGATAAGGTGACGGAAAATGGAGGGCCACGAGTGCACGCCAGATTTCACAGTAGATTATTTGTCCATTCTGATCACCAGGCTCATTGGATCAGGTGCAATGGCAGCTGTCCTCGATGCTTCTCAGGGTTACATCAAATGGGTGGCTTGAAAGCAGAGGCAGGTGAAATGGTAAGGTTTCATGATTCTTTTGGATGCCAGCAGAATAGCATTGGCCAGGGAGGGCAAGAAGTTCGTACGAATAATTGCTTTCAGAGTCATAACCAATTTGCTTATACTCGGCCAGCATTGCCTTGGTTTCATTCTCAACCATATCACTACAGCAACATCAATGCTGCACAAAGAACCATTCAAAGGTTTCAGTCTGCTCATCTACAGTCAAAGATGATGAGATTTATACCAGGTCAAAGTGGGTTTCACCGCTATGGTGGAGTCAAAGGTTTTAGGATAAATCATGATATGGATTGTGAATTCAGGCCTTTTCACACTTCTGTGGACAGGAGACAATGCTCTGGAATTGAACTTTACAACGGTGCTACCACTTGTGGAAGAAAAGAAATAAGGCGTCCTATTGGTACTAAGGATTCTGGGTTGCTGCATGAGGCTTATTCTCCCAGTGTATGTGATTCTCCTCATGTTTCACAAGCGTCATGCAATTATTTTACCACCAACGACCTGAAGGTGAATGATGTTCCTTTGTCTGTAACTACTGTAAAAAATGATTCCGACCACTCAATAATGATATCTAGTCCTAGATGCGCATCAGTTCATTGTGAAGCCTCAAAATCTGGCATTGTTGAAGCTATGAAAGCTGAAAGTAGTAAGGATGATATAGGATGTGGAGAAAAACACAGAGGCACTTCCCCATTCACTGGTTTTGAAGTGGTAGAAGCTCTAAATGCTGCTCATAAACTGCAATTAGTATCTCAGAGTATCCAGCTCACCCTGGGACACCCACTTGCAGAGATTGAAAGGTTCCTGCATTCTGCTGCTCCAGTTATTAACACCTCTAATGAATATGAGATGCGTTCTGTTTTATTAGATAATCACCTGCCAAATGGTTCTCTTTTTAAGCATCAAATACCAAGGATATCACTTTCTTCTGTTTGGAATTGGTTCGAGGAGTCTGGGAACTACGGATTGGAAGTCAAGGCTGAAGATTTTCGATACTGTAAGGATTCTAATGCCAGATCAGTTCCATTCCAGGCCTATTTTGTTCCTTCCCTATCAGCTGTTCAGTTGTTTTCGTTCCCACTTCTCTCTGATCCTTGTGGTGAATATAAGAAGAATGCCAACACAGAAATGACAAATAAGAGTCAGAGTTCAGGAGATACTTCTGCTAGAACAATGTCTCTTGGAGATGATACAGTTGCAGCAGAAAATTTGTGGTCAAAGGGTACAAAATTCGCTCTGAAATTTGACCCAGCTGAAGAATCTGTTCTTTTGTCCAAAGTCCAACTTAATGGTGAAGATGGCTTCAGTTTCATTTCATCATCTACCGGCCGCAGTGACTCTGAACTCATTTTTGAATTCTTTGAAACAGAGAAGCCACATCAGCGAAAACCTCTTCATCTGAAGTTCGTTCTCTCTGCTTACTGTTTTTAATGTTTTCTTTAGCATTCCCTATTATCCTTTGGCAGTAGGCCATAGCATTGTTTCTTGCATCCTTTGCTGAGTAGTGAAGTTGGGATTTAAGACTTCTTTACTTCTTAGTGGTGCCTTAGTTAGCCAATGAATGTCTCTACTTTAGAATACTATCCCTTGATAATATTGTTTGTTGCACTTAATCTTAGGTTCTTCTGTTTATAATTGCAGAATTTTGGAGCTCATCAATGCTGGAACCTCAAATCCTCAAGTATATGGTGATCCATCTAAGCTAGAATCTGGGAACCTGCAAAATATGCACCCTGCATCTTGGTGAGAAGCAACAATTTATTGTACTGCTTGTGGTCCGTTATTATATGCTGCCCATGCTTATGCCTTTGGATTAATGGCTTTCAGGTTTTCAGTGGCCTGGTATCCTATATACAGGATTCCAGAGGGAAAGCTTCAAGCATCCTTCTTGACTTACCATTCATTTGGTCAATTTGTTGGAAAATGCATTCCAAATGATTCTCTCAACAAGATGGCATTTCACATTGTCTTCCCAGTGATAGGGTTAGAAAGCTGCAATGCAAAGGTAAGACTATCATAATATTACTGATTAGCAGTGATGTTTCTTTATCTCAGGTTTATATTTCTGCTTGAGTTTGTGGAACATGGATAACTGTGGGAGAATGCTGAATTATGTGCAGGGATGAATGCCAAATAAAAATGTAATGGGATTAAACATTTTCTCTCCATTGCTCCATTTTTCCTGTAGGATTTAGGTTCCTTAGCTTCTCTCAAATTTCAGCGTTGTGCAACAAAGATACCTTACAAAGAATTCTGAAATAGCTTTGATGGACGATTTTGTTCCATATAGAATGACAATCATTCCTTGAATCTCTGCATGCATAATTCTTCTGGCCTGATTATTGAAATTTTTACAGGAAATCAGTACTGCTGCTTTAGTTGAATGAACTGTTATTGAAATTGTACAGCTTTTGACAATCTTAAGTTTGTAGGGTGAATGCTGGTTTGATCTCAGATTGCCAGTTGATTCTGCTTCAAAAGCCTCCATCTGCAATTCTGAAATCTTCAAAGAAAGACTCAGAACTCTTCAGGAAAATGCATCACTTCTTTCTAGAGCTTTTGTCAATAAAGATAAAGCCAACGTTGCTAATAGACATCCAGATTATGAGTTCTTCATCTCCCGGAACCATTGAGCTGACTCTCCCTGCCAATACATCTTCCACTTCCAGCCGGTTTTTTCCAGTTTTTGTAGCAGATTCGGGTTACTTCTATCCCACAACCAAAAGGATTGGTAGCGGAAATGCTAGTGGAGTATGATTTTCGTATGTCTGATTTGAGTAGATATAAGAACAGATAGGACAATCCTGTATAAGGGCATTGTATAGTTCAGTCTAGTAAGGTAGTTTCAGCGTAAAAATTAGAAAATCTCACCATCTTGACCAGGTCTGTGTAAATGAACTTACAAATATGTTCTGTATCTTACTGTTTTACATATGTTGTACGTTGTAAACGCATTCTTTTACCATACTACATCCTTTGTATTCTGGGTGTTAACTCTAATCATCTATGCTTGTTTCAATATACATGTTTCATTTTTCGAACATAGAATGAAAAACAAAAAATACAAGAAAAAAGTTGTCTCTACAAAGATTGTCTCTCATTGAAGCAAGGATACTCGACTATAGTGACTGCCTTCCGTCCTATCTAAGATCACGAAAATTTTGAGTGTGGAGGGAAATACACATCAATATCAATATGGACAAGATGATTTGTCTATTGCAAGTCCTTAAATTGTTATTTCCGCTGCATTGACAGGTCAGATTGATAAACGCCTGCAAATATATAGGTTCGCTTGACTTTCCAGTTCTATAAAAGAGCAGCACAGTGGTTCTTCTTCTCATTTGACTACCCAAAAGTTGAAAGTGAACATACTTAATACAAAATGCTCAAATGTTCATCAATTTCTTCTTCTCTTGGGTTGTTTCTTTCTTCTTTTCTTTTCACTAGGAAAAGTAACACAATCGGCATAGTAAGAAATGGACCTGAATCCATTCTGTAATCTTTGTGCCGTTTTCAGCAAGCAACATAGAACACTATATATTGTTTTCAGAGAACTCAACAAAGAATTATAGATTGAGCAGAATTTTGACAGTACTGAAGCTCTAATAGCCAGTTGCATTTCCTACAACTAGGCTTCTTAATGTACAACTAGGTAGCTGAAAAAAAAAAAAAAACAAAACAAAAAACTCTCTAGTAGTATATTCTTAATTAGGCTAGTGCATCACTATATATAAAGAAGAATCATGCAGCCTTGAACTTTAACATCTTGAAATTTCCTTGTCTTTTCTCGCGTTTAAGGCTTGGAACTCGTCGTTGATGTAGTGCTCTTGGCCTGTGATGAAGTTGTTGATGAAACATTGCTCTGTGTATGCGAATTCTGACTGGAGGAGGACTCTGTGAAGAAGACTATGTGTTCCTGGCTGTCTGCAAAAACTTGTAGAGCTCTTGGAGTTGGGGGTAGGTTCACAGTCAGTACCCCCTCTAGGATCTGCACTACCTGGCCCATTGATGGCCTTTGTGTCTCCTCATCTTGGATGCACCAGCAAGCAATTTTACAAACTCTCAGTAGCTCTTCCGGGTCAGCATTTCCTTTCAGCCTGGGATCCAGCAGACTAAGAACATCATCACCATCCTTTATCTGGCTGGCAACCAAGCTTGGGAAGAATTTGATCTTTCCATCTTCGCTTTGCTCGGAGTTTCTCCTTCCTGATACCAGTTCAAACAGCATCATCCCGTAACTGTAAACATCAGCTTTGGAAGTTATAGCCACCCCAGAGAGCCACTCTGGTGCAAGATAACCTCTTGTGCCTCTCATGGTTGTTAGCACCCTGCTAAAATCCCTCCCAACAAGCTTTGCAAGGCCAAAGTCTGCTACCTTTGGGCAGAACTCAGCATCTAAGAGGATATTTGCAGGCTTTATGTCGCAGTGTATGATGCAGTCCCTGCACTTCTCGTGGAGATAAGTCAATCCTCTAGCTGTTCCCAAAGCAATGTGGTACCTCCTCTGCCAGTCCAAGACCTCTGAATCATCCTGCTCATGGAACAGAAGGGAGTCAAGGGAGCCATTTGGCATGTAATCATAGACCAACAGCCTCTTCGCACCCTCGGAGCAGAATCCGCGAAGGCGAACAAGATTGACATGTTGGACTGTCCCAATTGTGCTGACCTCAGTTCGGAACTGCTTCTCTCCTTGGCTGACGCCTTCCAGCTTCTTGACAGCTATAATGCTCGAATCAGGCAATGTCCCTTTAAATACAGAACCAAAACCTCCTCCACCTAGTTTCTCCGAGAAATTCTTTGTTGCATTTTGTAAATCTCTGTAACCAAAAGCTAGCAGTGAACCCTCTACAGATTTCCCCATATTGATTGATCTCTTCCTCCTCAATATTACAAACAAAACTAGGCCAAAGAGAAGTACAACCACCACAGCTCCCACAACACCACCAATAACTGCTCCCTTGTTACTCTTTGAACTTGGAAACTCAGAAGCTGCAAGCCTTACATAAAGTGTTCTTGCATTAGGGTCACCTTGTACTAGTTGCTGCAGATTCCAGAGATCATCATACCAAACTGAACACTGATTACTGTCAAAAGCATAAGCAGTACAAGAACAGTTACTCAGGCAAATTGACTCACATTCCTGTTGGCTGGCAGCTGCCACTGTCTGTGCATTTTCAGGCAATTGCATGTTGTCATTTTGAGAAAACCTGTCCTTCCTCCCATTAACAAGGCTGGAGTTCCCACACTGGAGATTGGTTCTCCTCTCACAACCTCCAGAATAGACCCCAGAAGTCCAATCACTATCAGACTTTGGAGTAAAGCCCGTCAAGCAATCACAGAAAGGCTGTGAATTCACATTACAGCTCCCAAATGTCCCACAGTAAGAATAAACCTCACAATTGACCCTAGGTTGAGACCAAAACAAAATCCATGCTCGCGAACTCTCCTGCCATGACTGTTGCTGAATCTGCCCCCCAGTATCCATGATAAATCGAGATATGAGGGAAGTATTGTACAGATTATAGGTGAAATAGCTGTCAGTAGCATTGTTTATATAACTGAAATTATAGATATAGTTTTGACTCATTTCAGGAACTAAGCTGAAGATTTGTCCATTCCATGGTCCACTACTCCAAAACTGTTTAGTCCCATTCCACATGATATGATATTCACTGGAGCCAGGGTCTAGCTCGAGAGAGAAGAGACCTGGTGCAGGATCATCTTTGCTTTTCCATGACACCAGACGTGTGGTTCTATTGGTGATTCTGTTCACTCCAATCCTACCACCAGGAAGCCATGTATTTCCCGGATGATCAAAGCTCTGCCAGAGTAGCCCTGATGATGAGTTAGACCCATCTCTCACCACAAGATTCCCATCATCACCTAGCACTGCTTCCACATCACTTGTGCTAGTAGAGTTCTGATTTGTGGACCATACATAAACTTTGGATTCATTGAGAAGAACTAAATCACTGCCTGATATTCTTAGCTCACAAGAAAATCTATCAGAGACAGGTGCTTCTCTATTTGCAACCCAAACTATGGTCTGTACAGAAACTTCATTGTACCACATGCCTATATAGTAGTTTGAGGAGTTACCTGGCTTGAAGAAACCCAGCTTAAACACCCCTCCTGCAGACACAATGGTCTGGTCTCCTGACAAAGACTGGTTTGCTGTGATCCTATCAGCTCCTAGAGAGACATGGAACTCTAGAGACAAGAACATGAACAGAATAGACAGCAAAATCCATGGATACTTCTCAACATCCATGGCTGCAAAGAAGTTTTCCTTGCAAGAAACAAGAACCTGCAGCTTGTTGTTATATAAGAGAGGGAGAGAGAGAAAGAGAGGGGGTAGAAGAATGGGTCTCAGTGGCTATACAATCATGGTGAAGAGAACTTGTGCAGGTGGTACAACAGTGAAGCCATGAAAAGTCAACAAAACTTTCTTTTGACTTATATGCCCTCTGTCCCTCTAGATTTCTTCAATTTCAGAATGGAAAAATAACCCGACATGTATTCATTTATGACCAATAAGTTCATTTATGTAGTTCTAGTCAAGAGTCATTCTTCAGCAAGAAAGCCAACTTTGTGTCCAAAAAAGAATGCTTAAATTTTATTGCATGATAAATCTATAAACCCTGGTGCAAAATGAAAACAGCACGGATTGTTCCTCACTTCTGTTGTTTTCCTCAATTATTTGACAGCTAACAAGAAACAATTCCTGACATGAATTAGGCATATGCGTTAGATATGTTCATAAAATGACAGTCAATTGTCTAAAGTACTGTTTGGGACTGAAAAACTATATCTGTTCCATATTTATCCTAGTAAAAATATCAGCAGACTGGGTCATGGAAAATGGAGGCTCATGATTACAAAAGCATCTTCATTGTCACACATGTGAAACAGAAGATTCAAAGTAAAAAATAAAAATAAAATTCAAGACCAACTTTTACTAGACTTTCTAGAGATCATCTTGAAAACTGTAGAAGACAATGGTTTGTCACCTGCAGGACCAACCCAGGTCAACCTGGGAAATGGAAAAGACTGCCACTTGCCATTTTCGTTTTTCTGATACTATTATATTACTGATATCTTCAGGCCACTAATGAGAAAATCAAGGCATTAAAATTAATCAAATCATGTTAGGAAAAAGTCAAATCCATAAAATAGTGGTTAAGACTTAAGGGACCAGCCCTGCTTCTTTGTTTAGCCTGAAAAAAGAATACTCCTATTTGTTAGTATTATATAATTGCCTAATTGTTTAGAAGACCTAGCAAAAGAACAGACAAAAAAAATAAAAATCAACTTTTCATGAATGTCTTGGCTGGCTGCACTATTGGTTTCACATGGTAATGAAAATGACCCATTTCATTAATATGCTACATGTGGCCTTTGCAACCTAATAAATCTATAGACCTACTTTTCTAGTTCATTAATATCCACAGGTACAAGGTTGCCCTGTATCTATCTCTTACGAAATTAGAAGATTCACTTTCTTTCTTTTTAGTATCACATGAATTTGCAGTTACTGCAAGCAGAGAACTCAAGCAGAGAGTTCAATATGTTGTCTTCTATTGCTCTAGAAAAATAAAGACCAACTTTGTTTCAATAAAAAGGTGGTCGCCACAAGGAAAAAACAGACGCAACAAATAAGCAAGAAAGTTTCCATGTTAGAATAGGTCAGGATTTGTTCCCATCTTGACCTGATATGTGTTAGCTGTAAATCATTTAGGCTTTGACACAATTCCTAATTGAAATCAGTGAAGATTTGGTGGGTGGATTAGTTATCTGGTATTGTTCATTTGAAAATAGGAGAAATGCCAATAACCTGCTGGCAACCAAAGACACAAGCAAAAACCCCCACAAGGCACCAAGAAGAATAATATGGGAAGGAAATATTACTTATCCTACCAAGTTTAGTTTGAATCCACTATGTATTTACTTAGAATCCATTTTGCTCACACCAGTAGTTTAAAGAGCAACATTATAAACCCGACAAAGTTAGATCAATTGGTTGAGGTTATCAAGTTCGAGTCTCGAGAACGTAACACCCTAAGGGTCAAGAGTACCAACCTTTATAGTTCTTGGTACCGTTATATGTAACAATTGTGTTCAGGGTATAGACACATGTGATCCGACAAGAGATTTTGTATATGTTTATTGATAAATGTTCATGATTCTACACATATTTCCTCCACAACTTTCTGTGAAGCGTTTTTCTACTTTAAACGAGGAAGATGGGTTCTTTGCAGCAGCAGAGCCATGTATGCTAAGCTTTATTATATACCCCAGACGTTACAACAAAAAGAGAATCGGAAAAGGGGAAAAAGTACCTTGTAAAAAAAGGAATGGCAGTTACAACCAAAAAAAAAATGTCATCTCAGATTCTAATTTCATGTTCCTAGCCTAAGTATATCTTTTAACTAGGTGAACCAATCAATTTCCATATCTATCATCTAAGTGGTTTCCAGCTGAGTGAGTGTGAAATGGGGAAAGGGAGCTTTGGCCACTAACATTTTTTTTTTTTTTTTTTGAGGAAATTGCTTTCATTGAATGCTTGATTTACAACCCTTTTTTGACTTCTTCAACCCCAAAGCAATTATGCGTGTATGTTCATATTTTCGCATCCATAGATAACTATGGTCTTGTCTATATGATAGCACCATCTAGTAGATACCCTAAATTTGCACGAATTTATACCTCTTTTTAAATCTCCTACAATTTGGTACTGGCACTATTGTTTCCCACTTTGCCAATTGAATGAAAATAGACCAGCCTCTTTGGAGGGTTTGGCTAAGCTCAGATTTTTGAATGAGACAAGACAAGAACCAGGAGACCTTGGAACAAGTTATTTACATGGCCTCACTCTTCAGTCTTCAGTCGCATTCACTGATTGAGAATTGACATGACATTGTAATCAATCTATGGCACCAAAAAGGTGCAAACCAACCTACCAAAGCGGCAAAAGAAAAATCTTATGGGAACAGAAACACAACTTCTCCACCTACTACTTTTAACTGTGGGAGTAGACCTATCAATCACATAAACAAGCAATAAAAATAAACCAAAACTCCACATTGAGGAATAGAGTACATGGATTTGCTATTCATACTGTTAACCACTGGCAATCACCCCCAGGTTAGCCAAAGAATCAAGTCACAAATAGAAGTCATAATTAACCTCTTCAAGCAAAAGTACACTCTAGTACCATGATCCAGAAGGCACCTGAGACAGCCACTCAAACAGTAACAAACTTCGTTATACAGGCACCCTCCACAACCATCTATGCAAGTGAGATGATGAAACCAAGACCTGAATTGTTCTCAATGATCGCATGATATGAACTTTGGTGCGTCATTAAGAGTGACAGTTAACAAGAACATTAATCAAGCTAGAGTCATATATAGTGAATAACCCCTAAGCACGGGTATTTCCTGCATTTTCTTGACAGAGCATCATGAGTTTTTTTTGCTATACACGGTCTCTTCCAGGAAGTTAACCCAAAAAAAGGCATTTGAAACAAAAATTACAATAAGAGTCTGTGCAGGGATTTTTCTTGTTCTATCATGCGGATCACTGTTTGTACAACATTTTAACATGGGTTCACTCTCAGATCAAAACTAAGGGTGAAATACAACTACAAATAGGTCCTCTGGCTCCCCTTCTCAGTTTCCTGCCCTTTTTCTTCCTTCATATCCCAGATGTACTCCAGACGAAAAGCATTGAGGGACAGTATAATAACAATTTCAAGATGCCTGAAGTAGAAGGCAACTTAGCACCTCCAGCAACTTCTGATTTCCACTAACGCCAGAGCCCTACAGCAGCAGTGTCAACTAAGTAATATATGCAGAAATGCTTACAACAATTCCATTAACCTAATACCAACTCCAAAACTAATCAGTCTGTGCTGTCATAATCCACAAGTTTAGCACCACGCCGTGATCGTCTCAGCACACCTACCCTGCTTGCCCAAACGCCACAATAGCTCACCCTCAAGGTCCTCCTTTTCATGGTTAAGTTTCCATTTTGAAGACGAGATTTTGTTCGAATAGCCACTCTTTTTCTCCAAACTCTCCGTCCTCCTTTGTAATTTAACCTCTCTGACACTTGGTGTATTCCACAAAGGCGACCAAGATAATAAAGAGGGTCAACATAACAAGATGATGATGACACAATTCCTTTCAGGTTGGTGGGCTTGACTAGCTCAACAAAATCCTGAATCTCCGAAAAGCACGAATGATCAGAGTACTGTACTGAAAATATATACTGATGAAACCTCTCAACACATCCCACATTTCCACTCAGCTTACCCATCCCAGTCCCACCATCTTCACTCAACTTCTTTCTCCTGTAATGAGAAGTTAGGAAGGAACCAAAAAGATTGTCATCCCCCGAAACTGGCCTCATTACCCACGGCAGACCAGATGGCATGATCCCTATTGTTGGCTTCATTGTATTCAAGGCTTCTAAAGTTTCAACACTAAAACTGTAACGAGGAACCGCTCGCACTCTGGTTTGAGTAGTTTTTGTAGTAAAGATATCATGGTACCCCAAAAGATGCATGGTTTGCAGGCGTTCCGGCCACACCCAAATCTTAAAACACACAAAGAAAGAAAAAAAAAAAAACTATACTCAGAACCAGAGGAACTGAAACCCAAAAGTAACTAAAACACACACACACACATATACACTGCTAATCAAATCACTAACTTTTCCAATTAAATCTACACAATTAGGGCTCTTAAATATGCTAAATAAACAACCTTTCCTCTATGTAATCCATAAAGAGATCAAACTTACTAACCTATCAAACAACAACAGGAAGAGAAAGGCATACCTTTATGTTCAACACACGAGCAATGTAAAGCAAGAGATCTTCTTTCCCCAAAGTATCAATCCCAATAATCACATCATGTTCCGGATGTGAGGTAATAATATCAACAATCTACACATCAAATTAAACAACAATCAATATTTCAATTTTCTTTTAAAACAAAATCATTAATTGTTTTTATAAAACACAAAAAAATAGAGAGAAAACAACAAAAACCCTACCTGGCGAGCAGCGAAATCACGAGAAGGGAAATCATAAGAAGGATTGCAATAAGTGTTATCCAAATAAAGCATAGTAACCGGATGCTCCTTGATCGCTTCTAGAAGCATCTTCCGTCCGGTTATCGCTCTCTCGCACTCCGATTCCCACCTGAAATCGCCGGTGTAGAGCCAGCAACCGAATTCTCCACGGAACAAGAACATAACCGCTCCTGCCGTTATCGCAAAAACAGGAAAATGTAACCGTTGAAGAAACTGCTAACCGTTGTGCCACGTCATAGGAGAGTAATGGAGGGGTGAGGGGGGTTTACCGGGGCAGTGGTGGGCGTCGAGGAGCATGACGTGGAGGGAGGAGGAGGAAGGGAGGGAGTGCCAGACGCCGGGGCTGAGGACGCGGAGGAGGGAGAGGTTGAAGTCCGGGAACTTGGGCGGGAGGAGCTTGGCGGTGAGCTTGGAGCAGTAGAGCGGGCCCCTGGACCAGGCGGAGGTGAGGCCCTGGGTGTGGTCGGAGTGGAGGTGGGTGAGGAAGTAGAACTGGCTGCCGCCGGCGAATTTGTCGACGGAGATCAGCGCGCCGCTCGCGCTTTCCTCCATTTCTCCTCCGGTTTTTTGGAAGCAGAGGAACGGCGGGTCGTTTCGAATTTTGAATTTTGGACCGACGAGAGAGAGAGAGAGAGAGAGAGAGAGGGAGGGGGTTTTGTTTTGCTTCGATTGGGTGGGTTGCATCGACGGAGCCCGCTAATATGGAGCGGATTTTTCAGCCCTAGAAGATAAATGGGCTTCAATGGAGAATCGAAGCCCACTAAAGCCTCATTGGGCTTTACAAGTTTCTTTCAATATTATTGGCCCAAGAGATGTTGTTTTCTTCTTGGAAAATAATAAAAACATCTTGAAAAATCCTTTTTTTATTCATCCACAAAAAATGTTTGAGTGATGTCATCTTCAATTCACCATACAACCTTATATTTTTTAAATTAATCCTCCCTTAGGATCTAAACACACAATAATCTACTAATTATATATTTAATGGTCATTAATTATGGACGTCTTCATATAAAATGTCATATTCAATCAGATCATACGTCTACCAAGATTGATTGAAAGTTGCATAAGTCTAATCGAAATCCGATGGATATATATAAACATAAGCAAAAGGCTAACCACTACACTTTCACCTTGATGGTTGGAAAACCATAATAGATGGTAGAGACAAAAAATGACATCCATATCTAGGCATTATACTCAAATTAGAAGACAAGAAGTTCAAAAAAAAAAAAATAGAAGACAAGAAATGTCTAGGCACTTTCTAAGCTATAAAAGCACAAAAAGAAATGTCTTCAAATATGGACATAAACATCACAACATACAGCTATATCCAGGTTATCATTGACATAATGAATCAATGATAAAGTCTTCCCTACCCCGACCATCCAAAAAACGTTGCAGTGAGAAACACACACCGCTAGTGTCTTAATTGTGCAAATATGACTCAAAGGCAAAAACAAAAGACCCAACTTTTGGCTGGCCCCTAATTCTTGAGATTATGTTCAGCCTTTTGTTGTCTTGTCTCACCTCTCTTTATGTCATTGTCTTGTGGGTTTTGGTTCATACAAGGCAATTGTCTTGGCCTAAAAAAAGACTGTCTAGGTTCAATTTAGCAAAGGCATAGGAAGAACTTTGATATGGACTTGTAATTGACTTACCAAAGTTTGTGTGATGTTGGTTGATGAGCTATGGATTGGCCATGCAATGTAGTCTACGTAAGCAGCTGGCTAATTATGTTGCTCCTCTTGCCTCTTTAGTAGGGCACTTAGCATCCACTTTTTTCCAATCTTTGCTACATCGTACTTTATCCTTTTGTATAGGTGGATTAATGTTATTTGTACAAGTTCATGCGTGAAATTGGTGTACTTGACAATCAAGGCATGTAAAGCCAATTGAATTGAAGACTTCTCTTTGCTTTTGTTTCTTTCCAAAAAGTATTGACTTGGTTAACTGAGTTTTCATTAGAAGTCAAGCGCTCTCTAAACACAATAGTTTGAACTCGTAGAGCTCCTCCTAGCCTAAATTTTTTGCCCACTAGTTGAAGTTACAACAATTTTTTATACTAAACTGATGGTAATGTGGCATTGGCTAGACTAATTTGTGGCATTACTTGAAAAGTATCAATCCTCCCACCTTCCTTCATATATCTTTTCCGCTTCATAACTGTGAAATGATGCAAAATTGAGGCTTTAAAGTTAAAAGTAAAGACATTAAGCATCCAAACCATGGACCATGGACATATAACTTGAAGAACTGGGTCACGCCAGAGTAATGTGACAGAGAAAGAAACCAAAGCCTTCATTACAGCCTTAGTTAGATTGATTCTTTGAGTGACCTTTAGTTTTCTCCTTCATGGCAATTTTTCTCTTTTCTCTGTTATTTTTGTTTAACCGATTGTTTCTAGTGGTTTAGAGTGTATTACCCTTCTCTAGATCTTAATATATAAACTAAAAATTGGTATTAAAAATCCCTGGTAGGTGTAGGTCTAAAACTTGACCATACTGACCAACGGATGATGCTTAGATGGATTGGAGATGATGATTTGAAGACTTAACTAACAATTCCAATACCATACAAATTAAAAATTTCACACCAAACTTAGGGAATCATGATCTATATGAATCTATCCGGTTAAAAATTAATAGAATACATGTGAGTCAAAGTCTAAAGACCCAACCAAGCATGATCTTAACCCCAAAAAAACCCCCTTCATCACCTAATCAGAAAGAAACAAAATACAGAAAAACCAAATGGCACTAAAATAATTGATATTAAATTGGTTGCACCTAGCAAGTTTTCGAATGAGAATTTTTTTCCTCATCCGATATCCGAAGCTTTACTCTGACTAATCCGAATTCAACTCGGGTCGTGTACCTGATTATGGTAGATGAGTTTCTTAATAAAGATTTTCAATTCACCGAGAATTTTCAACATAAACAAAAAATTGAACTAAAAAACTCAACAAAATATGTTAATATTTATAATTGTTATCATATCTCAATTAATTTAAGTATTTTTTTTGGTTAAATTTGTTGGGCCTGTGCTGTGCCCATATATAGTGAGTAAGTCAAAAAAGGAAGGCATCGTTAGCTTCTCCCTCCATTTTAACATTTCCGACAAAATTTTTCTCCCTTCTGTCTCTTCTTGTTTCGATTCCCTCCAAAGTCAAACCGGAAAACCAAAAAAAAAAATGAACGCAAACCCCCGACCCGACCCGGACCTCCCGGTTCCGCCCCTCCCTACTCTCCGCGTCTGCTCCGGCATCTCCGCCACCAACTCTCCCACCCCCACCCCGACGGCGGGGGCCCAACGCCGCATAGCGATCGCCGTCGACCTGAGCGAGGAGTCCGCCTACGCCGTGGCGTGGGCCGTGGATAACTACCTCCGCCCCGGCGACGCCGTCATCCTCCTCCACGTCCGCCCCACCTCCGTCCTCTACGGCGCCGACTGGGGCTCCCTCCACCTCTCCCCTTCCTCCTCCCCCCAGACCCACCACCAGCACCACCGGCAAGACGCCTCCATCCCGCCGGAGGCGCTGACCCGGCTGGAGGACGACTTCGACAACTTCACGAACAGCAAAGCTCTCGCCTTGGCCAAGCCCCTCATCGAGGCGGAGGTGCCGTACAAGATCCACATAGTGAAGGACCACGACCTCAAGGAGAGGCTGTGCTTGGAGGTGGAGAGGTTGGGGTTGAGTGCGATGATAATGGGGAGCAGAGGGTTCGGCGGCGGCGGGGCAGGCGCGAAAAGGGGAGGTGGAGGGCGGCTAGGGAGCGTGAGTGATTATTGTGTGCACCATTGTGTGTGTCCCGTGGTTGTGGTGAGAGACAGTAGTAAGGATGCTGGCGGTGAGGTTAGGGGAGAGAAGGAGAGGCTAGGAGATGAGCTGGAGTTGCACCCCGTGCCGGAAGTGGAGCCCGAGCAGGAGGAGCAGGAGCTAGAGGAGGAGGATGGTTTGGATGAGCAAAGAGGTTAATTTTGTATTCAGTTTGTGTTGTTTTGTTGCTTGCTACATGATTGAGCTTAGTGTAGTGAGGTTAAGAGTTCAAGTAATGTGATTTTGTGGGTTTATTTAGAGTCTTTGTGAGTAATTTTTACCTTTCATTCAATTAGAAAATATAGGTGTTTAGCTTAACCAAGACATTGCGAGTTCAAGATTTGGGAACCAAGTTCGAAACTTGGGAACGCAGCACTATAGGAGCTAGGGATGCCAACCTTTACGGTTCCTATCATGCCTCGATTTGGATTAGTCTAGGCTCGTTGATGTCCCTTAAAGGTGGACTAGCGTAGGAGACCGGGTGGATAAGAGGTAAATCGTTGAGGGATTCATTGTTAACAGGGAACCTATTATTGAGTGATTACCATAGGATTAGCGAGATAGTACTGATTTTGGTATATTGACTTTGCTTTCTAGTGGTTAAGATGCTTGTTAATGAACTATATGGTTGTGTTAGCTAGTTACGATGGGTTAGGTTTGCTTAGGTGTCTGTCCATGTAACGAGGCCTCATTTGCTTTGCCTGGGAAGGAGAAGTAGAATATAGGATGAGTGGATAAAAATAGGGATTGAAAATTACTGTCTTTATTAGAAAGTTTTATCTTTGACTGACATGATATATATAGGCTTTTATTTTCGGTAGTCATATATTAACATAGTACCCCTCACTTCCTATTCTCTTGTCATGATGCTTTTATAATCCAGCAGATCATTTGTAAATTGTTGTTGCTAAGTATGTATTCGAATCTCTATCGTTTAAGATTTCCTCCCTCTTAATTGCAGATGCTTAGTGATTGCTCTGGCCTTTGGGAATGACAGGGTCCTTTCTTAAATTCTGGTAATGCCTCTACTCATGCCATCTCTTGTGTTTTAAATCTTTCTGCCTGGAATGTTCCCTCTTTTAATGATGACATGAAGCAGAAAGTTGTGTATTTTGCTCTTGACTACAATTGAATTAATTCTTTTAATTGTATGATGTGATTATGCGTTGTGTTTTGCTCGACTTAGTTGTGGGGTCCAAGGGTTTGCTCCTTGATAAAGTTTTGATTTTGTTCATTCAAGTATGATGCAAACATTCTACTGTTGTTTAATGCCATGATACCTTTTTAAGTACCCATCTGTATGTTTTTGCAGCTGACAATTGAGGTTGCTATAACAGGTGAAGGCTGTGGTCTGCTAACTTGTTCAAGAGCTTCTTCACATAGGTTTTCTCTTAGTGTTGGATGCTTTCTACCTTTGTACATATGTATGTCTTTTCCATATGTCTCTGTATTGCTTTGGGATGAGATTGTATATCAAATTGCAAATAATCACCAGGTTGCTGTTAAGTGTCTTTTCATAGTATTGGGCTGTTGTTGTAACTTTCTCAGGAATTGTATGTTCTCATGTGCTGACAGCTTTACATTAAAGTTAATACCATTGTTGATCTAAATACCATTTCATTATCTCAATCTATTTGGTTTTGTTTTCAAGCAAGTCGCCCTATATTATTTCCTGCAGCTCGTTGAATCCATGAAATCGAACCAACTTGCAGCTCGTTGAATCCACAAAATCGAACCAGCCACTTAAAATTGGTGTAGGTACACCAGCGTCCGCATCACCAAAAACATCTGCACTTGGTCTACCAGTTGAAGAGGATTCTATTGCTTGAGCCATAAGGCAACTACATTTTTGTAACACGAACGGGTGAATGGCAAAGGTAGTAGGAAAACAGAAAATGAAGCTGTGAAATACAAAATGTTGGTATCCAGTTTGCTGCAGTGGAGCATTGCTATAGTAAAAATAAAGGATATACATACCAGTAGTTCCTATCAAGTTTCAAGACCCTCAAAATTTTCCTACCAGAGCAGAGGAGTGAAGAGCTGATCATGGATGTCTTCATCAGCTAGCGTTTCTATGTCTTATGTATTGGTTGAAAAATATGTTAAGCTTCAGTCTTGCATGTTCTGTTCATGTACTATGTAATCCTGTATGTTGGGTGCCCTGGTTTATGCTGATTTCAATAAATTTCACTTCAACAAAAAAAAAAAAAATCACGTTTTTTTCTTCATAAAAACATTTGGATGGCCAACACTTCCGAGGCAATAAATCAATACAACAAATACTTTATTGAGAAGCAATCACAAGCAAGAATACAAAGGCACAAAAAGCAGGAGGATAAATTGTGTCTATGTCACTGTTCAGAGCAAACTGTAAATGCAACAGCAGAAACAAACAAAAACAGATGGATGCCAATCACTCCCAAAAAGATGGACGAACACCTCAAATAGCTGCCAAAGTACCCTCGCTTCGGCTCCGGCGAATTGCGAGCTCTGCTCTAAAGTTGAGAAGTTTGGTACCAAGATCCAAATAATGATTGTTGTGATTGGCTGTGGCTTTAGATCCAGTTGGAGGAAGATGACCATGTCTACCCTTCGTTCGCTTTGGGGAGACCGTGGCTTGACTTTTACGAAGATGAGTCAAAGAGGATGATGATTTAGCAGCAGCTAGGCCATGGCCAACCTTCCTTAAAGCTTTGTTATCTGACCTATGGCCACGATCAAACTGATGGGAACCCATACCAAGCCTAACTGCTCGATCAGCAGAATCTTTCAATGTGCTGACCTTTATTGGCTGCCGGTTGAAGTAAACCAGATGGGGAAGAAGCCCTTGCACATATTTCTTTAGTTGCTCATCTCCAACATTTTTCTGAGCAGGATTCCCTTCCAAGCTGATGGCTTGCAAAGAATTATAGTTTGCAGCAAGTTGGCCCAAACATTTGGCAGTAGAGATCTTGTTGAAACGCAGATCCAACACAGCTAGTTTTAACAGACGATGGAGACCCTCCACCTCACTCACTTTGTTTCCCGCCAAGTATAGCTCTTTCAGGGAGGAGCAAGAAGCCAGGCCTTTCAACAAAGGAACATATGTAATTAAGAACAATTTTCTCCTTCTACAGAAAAGAAACAAAAACAAGAAAATAGAGATCGAAGAATTATCAGAGTCTAAACCTATGAATGCATACCATGCCCAATTCTGATTATTCTGTTGTAGCTCAAGTCCAGCACACGAAGTCGGGTGAGCTCCCGTAGCCCTTCAATAGCAGAAATCTTATTCTTTGATAGATTCAAAGTATGCAGCCCCCGTGGGAGCGCACCGGCGGTTATTCTCACTGTAAAATGATGAAAAAAATGTCAGTTAAAAAACAGGCACAATAGTTCAGCCAAAATGCATAATAGATGCAGCTAGTATGTGGTCGTAAACACAAACCTATGGCGTTTCCTGAAAGATTAAGCAACTTCAGACTACCAAACGCACTAAGAAAGGGAATTACAGCAAGCCCATGATTTGACAGCTGAGCTGTGGTAGCAGAGATGCTCAACGAAGATATGTATCTTTTGGCAGCTTCCATTCCAGGAGTGACCTTTTGATCTATCTTAGCAGCAGTTAAATCTTTCAAGTTATTAGAATCACTCTCCAGTGGCTCATTAGTATCAGAAAGTCCATTTGTTTCTTCTGTAGGACTACAGTGTTGAAGATCGTCCACCCACTCCTGAATACGCTTGAATTTGAAATCTTGTCCGGGCAACTCATCCCACTGCTGAACGGATGGCTCACCTTGGAGGGTTTTATCCAAGTTCACCACATCTGTAGCTGGCATTACCCACTCCTTTGCTGAAGCAGAATAATTGTAAGAGTCATAACCATCATCACAATAACTTTCAAAGCATTTCTTGGTGGTGTTGTCATTATGCTCTCTTTTAAATGCCTCCAGATCCACCTGATGCACTGAAATTTCTTTATGTCTCATGTCTAAAGCATGCAGGTCCTCCAAGGTTCTTGAACGAGGTAGTAAATTTTTTGATGAACAACCACCAGAAATGCCTTCCCAAGAGCCAAGGTTTGGCATGGAAGGTGATTTTACAAGCCTAGGAGCAGCGCACTGTGCGTGGCTTCCGCAATCATTGACAGCTCTGCCAGATGATAGATTATCAGAATTTTCAAGATCTTCCTTTTCTGAATTTTGTGGATCATCAATTAAGAAGATTGATTCCTTGTTGACATGCCCAGAGCTCAATTGAACAGACTCTGAAGGTAGAGCTTTCTGATGCTCACTGGATGGGCTCATTCCAGGATTCTTGCTGCTATCTTGCCCAGTCAACCGATTATGATCAATAGAATCGCTAGAGTACTCTTGATCTATGTACTCTTCCATATCATTCTCGCGAGCAGCCTGCCCTTCATTGCACAACCCACTTCCCAGAGACTGGGTTTTTCTCAGAAACCCCATTGGATGGACTCCTATCTCATTCTCAATATTCATTTTCCCCTTAATCTCATCTGATTTCCAGCCTCGTTCAATAGATGCAGAGCTAGCAACATCCTTCTCACCATTATTAACTAGCGTATCTTTACGTGCCTTCAGAAACAAATTTAAGCTTCTGGCCTTATTTGATGCTTTAGGTGCTTGAATTAGAGAGGAATCCTCTAAAGACTTTTTCATACCTTCAGTAGAGTCTGTATCAGTTTTCTGTAAAAGAAAGCACAACCCCAGTCAGAAAAATGACAAGCATACGGCAGTACTAATCCAAACTTACAGCGGTTCTTTCACTTACCTTTGGTTTATGGCAGGGCGTGTGAGCATGGAAGCATGAAAATCTAACCATTGTAGAGATATTGACAAGAATTACATCCAATCATTAGCTATTCTTGATTTGTTGAAAAAGAAAAAAGGCAACGGATAAAAAACTACTCTACTCAACTTGTTAATATCCAGAAGCCTGAAACAGAGACCCAATCATCAAACTTCTGGAGACCCACCAACGGTGGCCTTAGCCATAATCTAGGGACAGACCCACTGAAACACGGCACAACCTCCACACATGAGATGACCTCGATCTCCTTAAAACACAAAGCAATATCACTCTCTCGTTATCGCCCCACACCCACCTAGAGGTGCGAGAAGACTTTAACTTTGTTGGGGCGGCCAGAGTGAACCAAAATCTATTCCAACTAGGAAAATCCAATCCCTAACATACATAAGAGATGCTGGCCTGACAATAATGCAAAGAACAAAAGGTCAATAAAGCTGCATATCAACTAAAACAAAAGAAACTAGAAGACATATTGAACTTCATATGGAAACCACTAAACCCAAAGTAACAACCAATAGAAATAAAGCATTCTGGAGCATATAAGACGGCCATCAAATCTGATAGTCATCATATGCCAGAGGAGCGCAGTGGTTAAATCACATGGATAAATGTTTAATAGAAGAGGCATAAGTTCCCATGCAAAGAAAAAAAAAGATGAGCTGGAAGAAGCCCCCTTCACCGCAACTTCTTCCTTCCAACAAACAGCATGTACATTGCATAGCAACCACCCGTTTGAAACTAACCAGAGACACAGAATCCCACACGGCTAGAATCAGCAGTTCACATCAAATCCAATATTTCTATTAAAAAAGCATCAATCCAATGTTGTAAGAATTCCACCAACAAGAGCAACTAACGAAATTGACCCAGAAAAACAAAGCTCGAATCAGTGGAGCAGCGATACATTGTTATTTGAAAACAATAATGAGAAATCCAATCTCTCAACCTAAAGAAGCAAAGCCCTATACAAAGCTATCAATCAAACCATAACTTTAAGCCATATATCTGAAACAACCCATCGAACTAAATCACCTTTACATAAACAATAAGCCATCAAAATCCGTTCTTTCACATAAACAAAAACAGATCAAAACAAAAACCGAAGAACCCTAAATACAACAAAAACTGAAGGAACAAAAATTGGGTCAATACCCAATTCCTAATACACCCAAAATCTCAAGAAAAAGGAATAGCATGAATAGAACAGACACACATACCTCTTCCCAGCCAGATTGGAATATAAAGGGCACTGTTCTATTAGGGAAAAAAGAACCCTTTTTTCTCTTCTTGAGCTGATAAAATGAGAAGAAAAAGCCGTCAAATTTTGGAAACTAAACTGGAAAAGAAAATAGGATTAGGTTTATATGGTGAAGCAATTCTTCTACTACAATGTGCGTTTTGCTTCCAAAGACGGCTTGTGGTGACGATTTAAGCCTAACCCTAAGTTTATGGTGCGTTGCTTTTTTATTTTTTTATCTTTTTGAATAATAACCTGAAATAAAAAAAATAAACGGACACGATTAATAACCTTTTTTAAAATTTATCTTCTTGTATTTTACTTTCGGATAATCATTATTAATGTAATAATAATTAGAGAGCACATGTTTATTATGTGTCGTTGAATAAATCTTAATTACTTCAAAATAAAAGTCATAGTTGTTTTTTTTTTAAAAAAAAAATTGTCTTTACATTACTTTTAAACCATTGGCTTAGGATTGGATGGTTGTCATTACAAATTTTGAAAATAAAAGTTATCCTTTTAATTTTAAAGCTTATTTTTTTTGACAATCTTGCGTTGAGTATGATTAGGATTAGATAGTTGTCACTGTTAACAACAAATTTAGCGGGTGACTATTGTTTAATTCTTCATGATTTATGTGCCTTGTGTTGTTGTTGTACCACAAAAAAGGCAGAGAAAAAAAATGTGTCCAAGATTTTCTTGTCACGATATTATTTAATCACCGAAAGTATCTAACCACCCATCCCATCAATAAATATCAAGCTTTTTGTGGTTTCTGTCACTCAATCTGGCAAATTGTTGGCCTCAAATTATTTTAGAAGAATTTATGTATGGTTGATATTTTTGTGCAGTTTTGATTTGATATAAACCAGATTTGCTTCCATTTATTGGTCTTGTTATGTTGTTTGTATGGGCCAATTTTTACTTCTTGTTGAATGGAAATCTTTTGTGGCCTAGCAATGGAAATCTTTTTTTTACCACACATCTTTTTTTGCTTAGAGTCTATTGTAGCCTAGCAATGGAAATCTCTTTTTTTTTTGGTAGGAGCAATGCAAATTATTGTGGTCCGTTTGTTCCATCATATCACCTACAGTTCGACAAAAAAAATCACATCACCTGCAGATCAATTTTTGCCATGTCAAATCTTTGCATGCTCTGTTGCCTTCTTCTTTTTCATTTTTTTTTCTTTTTTCATAAAGGACAAAAATTCCTCTTGCATATCTAATATATGCTTGCAAATCTGGCTTTGTTGGATAAACTGTTATAATCTGGATCCATTTAGAAAGAAACTAAGTGGTGGTAGGGCATGTTGAGTTTAATTAAGTTGCCTTGGATGGAAGCATGCTGAATTTTGGAGGAGGTATGGACAATTGTTCCATTATGGCAAAAGGCATCCTCATTTACCTTCAATCAACAACTTTAAAAAGTTCATAGTCAACTTATTCCCTTTGTGCAATTTTTAGAACTTATTCCTCTTGTACATGCTCATGAGCCTGCATGTGAAATTTTACTTCATTTATTTATAGTTATTATATTATTAGTGGGTATAACAACTTGTTTTTTTTTTAACATGGGTATAACAACTTGTGTGAAATAATTTTTTGCCTATCAAAATATATTTTTGTTGTATAATGAATTCTACTTTTTTCCATTATTCTACCACACTTTGCAAAAGCACAAAAGATAGATACTAAAAAAAAAAAGATCATGATATCATGATAGTCAAGTTCACACTCTAATCAACCAAGAAAATTAAGAATAAGTTCCTTTGGTCACTAACATTAGCATACACCATTAGCTTTTGGTGAGAAGAATCCTTACGGATTTGAGCAAAAAGAAGAAGAATCCTACAGATCTACAGAAAAGAGCCCACTTAGTATCCACACATGTGTTGAGAAAACTTTGAGGTAATCCAACCATCACCACAAACACAACTATCCCTCAAAATACTCAATAAACCACCACCACCACCAAACCTAAGCCTACTACTTGGTACTTATCTTGTCTGAAGTTTCATTTGGTCCAGAAAAGGTTCTGCTAATAATAGAAATAATTAGTTGCATTCAGAAAACAACTACTTGTGAATCACATCAGTACTAGGTAATAAATACCAACTTTCTAGATTGCATGAACAATCTATCTAGCTTCAAGCACACTTGTAGACATTGTATTTCTTGAATACGTTGTTTCCTTTCCTGATGTTGACTGTGAAATGGAACTTGCATCTACAAAGAAACCAGGTTGTTTAGGTTGAGGCAATGTGGCTCCTTCATTTGTGAGCATGGCAACTATAGATGACATTGTAGGTCTATCATCAGGGAAGTTTTGAACACATAACAAACCCACATGAATGCACCTTATGACCTGGGATTTGATGCATGAATCCTCCAGGGTTGAGTCCAATAATGCCATGGCCCTGCCTTGGTTCCATAACAACCATGCCTGCAAAATTATAGGATAGGACTAGTCATTTAGGGCTTACAATAAGATTGGACATGTGGGTAACTACTGGTGTATATCTAAACTCTTGCTTACATGTCCCATGAGATTATGGTGGTGATCTGGATGAGAAAATAATCTGTTCTTTTTACCACTTATTATCTCCAGCAGAAGAACACCAAAGCTAAAAACATCTGACTTGATTGAAAATATGCCTTTGATGGCATATTCAGGAGACATATAACCACTGCAAGGAAGAACTTTGGTTTCAGCTGGAATCAAGTTAGAGAAGTGCATATATATAATGGTTAATGATGCTAAAGAAGCCGAAAGAGAATTGTGCAAAGAGAATTTACTAGGTTCCAATGACTCGGTTAGTTTTGGCCTGATCTCCATCATCATCACCAAAAATTCTTGCCAAACCAAAATCTGAGATTTTCGGGTTAAGATTACCGTCTAGTAAGATATTACTCGGTTTGAGATCCCTATGAATGACTTGAAGTTTGGAATCCTGATGTAGGTAGAGAAGTCCTCTGGCTATACCCAAAATAATGCTATGTCTTGTTTTCCATGCCAGTAGGGCACTTCTCTCAACATCTACATATAACATTTCCAAAGTCACTAATCAGAAATATGAGGTTCAAGATTACCAAAACAGTCGAGAGTAGGAAGTATTATTTAGATTATCACTTATCAATACCTAAGCTTAGTGAGGAAAAGCCTAAATACAGAAACAGTGAGGAAAAGCTCAAAGTGTACTAACTACTAACCAAAGATGAAATAATCCAAGCTTTTGTTGGTCATGTACTCGTATATTAACATCCTGTCCTCTCCTTCAGTACAAGTTCCTATAAGCCCAACCAGATTTTTATGTTGCAGTTTAGAAATCAGAAATGCTTCATTTCTGAACTCTTCAGCACCTTGTCCGGAATTCTTTGATAGTTTCTTTACTGCTATTTCTTTCCCTGCCGAGAGTGTACCCTGCAATTAGGAAGGATGTCATAAATGTTCTTTTCTCCAGTTGTACTTACTATATCTGTTTCACATATACATAGCTTTGTTACCTTATAAACAGAACCAAATCCACCCTCCCCAATTTTATTGGCATCAGAGAAGTTGTTGGTAGAGGTAGCAATGGTGTCCAAATTAAATAAATGCATTTCTTCATCACCTGCCTCATTCTCTTTCCCTGTACAAATGGTAGATATCTTGATATAGTTGCTTTCTGGTATTTCTAACAATTTTTATAACAATATCAGCAACACATTTCTTTTAACTTTACCTCTTCTTTTCTTGCTCCTTGTATAAAATAACAAGCACAAGATAATTGCAACACCTAACATGGTTGGCAATGTGACTGCTAGAATGTTCTTTAGCCTTTTCTTGTTACTTAATTGAGGGACCAATTCTGAACCAGATGATTGAAAAAAGAAACAAAATCATTCCGACAGCTGAGTTAAACATCTTGGAGGTAAAGCAGAAAGAATAGAAGAGAACCATCAGAAATCTGACAAATAAATGTTACCTAATTCTGAAGCCGGGACTCTCACATACAAATCCTGCCCGTACCGCAATGCTCCCGACTCCCTTATATCAATCAGGTCCCCAAACCACATCAAACAGCCAGTGCCTCCTCTTGTTGCATTGTAATTTGCATAAGCTCGACAAGAACAATTCCTGAAGCACTTCATATGGCATTCCTCCAGGGTCATACTTTCATTTACCTGAAATTCTATCAAGTCAGGCAGCTTTAGACCCTCAAGCTTTATAAACCCCTCTTCACTTTGACAATTTACTACTGATTTAAGTTTCCTTTTGCAACTTTTGGACTCAAACCAATTTTGCCAATTTACTTCTATATCATTTGATATGAATCCCTTCAAACATTGGCAGGTTGGTGAGCCAGCACTGCAAATTGTATTAGCTCCACAATGCCTGTAATTGTCACATACATCATGGGGCATCCATATTAGAGTTCTCCATTCAGTTTCGTGTGCCTCAATGGCAGATGTTCCCTCACCTGATTGATTCAGTGAAAACCTGACCATAGCTGAAGGATTGAAAAGCTGGAAGGTGAAGTACAGTTCCTGCGCATTGTGCACCAGTATTGCTTGGTGTATAACACTTCTCACTCGGACATACCCCATAGTAACTCCATTCCATGGACCGAAACGCATCTTCTTAACGGAGCCTCGGATAGTAAACAATTGAGGTAAACCATGAAGATTGAGTCTGTGGGTAAAGTCACTGGGGGATGGATCATCTGGACTGCTCCAAGCTGTCAGATACCTTTCCTTCCCACTTGTCAGGTTCCATCCCACCTTCATGCCTGGTATCATAGTGTCTGATGGATGATCAAAGCTCTGCCATTGATAGCTTCCACTACTGAAACTGTCATTACCATCCATAAGGACAAGGTTTCCATTGTCTAAGAGATGCACTACAGGATCTCCCACAATTCCTGACACATTGGTAGACCAGACAACCTTCTTTGCTTGGTCAAGAAGAACAAGGTTGCCATCCTGTCCAATCCATAAAGCACCATAGTGATCAGTGACAGGAACTTCTCTGTTAGCAACCCACAAAACTGTTCTTGGAATCTTCTTGAGCCACATTCCCAGGTACCTATTCTTGGAGGTCCCAGGAGAGAAGAAACCTAGCTCAAACTTTCCTGATGGGGTGCTCATCAGGGTCTCCCCATCTCTAATGGTTTGATTTCGTGTTATGGTGTTTAAGGCGAATGAGGATTGAAATGTACACAGTATAAAAAATGGCATGATCAACTCAGAGAAGATATGGAAGTTCTCCATTGATGATATTGATATCATTCTTCTTTCATTTTTTCCACAAATATAAGGATGATACTACAGCATTGAAAGTCTTCCTACGGTGCCTTACTAGTCAACTAAAATTTTGTGAAGATTCATACTTAGTCCTTGTATTGGATTCATAACATCCACACACAGTTCTGGCTCGACAAATTAGTTGATTAGTGGCTTTGAGATTGCGACAATGGAAACAACATAGCCTTGAAAACACAGATGTGTAACGATCAAAGGTTTCATACATGGTACCCCAAAATGAAGGTTAGGGTGACATTGATTGTCAGATATTTACAGCAAACAAAAAATTCTTCTAACATGAATTTTGCTTTTCTCTAGCCGTTAATAACACGACACTCAATTGGGTCAATTAAAGTGGCAGTCGTTAGCATTGAACTCTTTGTTGGGCACTTGGTGATACTTGAAAGTGATGGTCAAGAAGGGAAATCGTACAAGAAAATCATCTGATTTAGCTCTAAATTATAAACCACCAATTAATTGAAAAACCTTAGGTAACTTTGCTAGGAGACTGGAACATATGTGCAATTGGAAGAGCTGCAACACTAAACATTGAAAGATTTTGTCACTTAAAGAGCTAGATTTGTTCAAAACCAAAAGACAATTGTTACAATAGGAATGGACTCTATACGGGGTATGTTCCTTTAGTGACAGATACATATGTAAACCACTTGTGGTGCATATTGCAGAGAAACTATAATTCACTTAGCAGCTTTTGAACCCTTTAGCTATTTTCTGCCATTGAGGCACATGGTACTGAATGGAGGAGTCTAGTATGGATTTCCCATGATGTACGTGACAGTTATGGGCTGCTCTCGGTTCTAACAGTAGAGCTAATACTATCTGCAGAGCCAGGGCACAAACATGCCAGTGTCTCAGGGTATTCATATCCAATGATCAGCAAGTGAATGTACAAAATTGGTTCGACTCAAAAGGTTGCAAAAGGAAAAAGGTGGCACCAGTAAATTCTCACTATCTGAAGTTATTTTCAGAGAAGGTTCTCCTAATAGGCTAATACCAATAATTAGTTACATTCACAAAACAACTAGTTATGTATCACATCAGTGAAATGTAATATCACACTTGCAGCACAGATGCCCTTAGGTTTGCATCAGCAATTTATCTAGCTTGAAGCACGCTTGTAGACATTGTATTTCTTGAATAGGTTGGTTCCGTTCCTGATGTTGCCTGTGAAATGGAACTTGCATCTAGAAAGAAACCAGGTTGTTTAGGTTGAAGCAATGGAATTTCTTCATTTGTCAACATGGCAACTATAGATGACATAGTAGGTCTATCATCAGGGAGGTTTTGAACACATAACAAACCCACATGAATGCACCTTATGACTTGGGATTTGATGCATGAATCCTCCAGGGTTGCGTCCATCAATTCCATGGCCCTGTCTTGGCTCCATAACAACCATGCCTGCAAAAATGATAGAACAGGACTAGTCATTTAGGGATTATAATAAGATTGGGCACGTTGGTAACTATTAGTGTATATCTAAACTCTTGCTTACATGGCCCATGAGATTATGGTGGTGGTCCGGATGAGAAAATACTCTGTTCTTCTTACCACTTATTATCTCCAGCAGAAGAACACCAAAACTAAAAACATCTGACTTGATTGAAAATATGCCTTTGATGGCATATTCAGGAGACATATAACCACTGCATGAAAGAACTTGGTTTCAGCTAACATCAATTTGGAGAAGAAGTACATATATAATGGTTAATGACGCTAAAGAAGCAAAAAGAGATTTATGTAAGGAGATTTTACTAGGTTCCAATGACTCGATTTGTCTCGGCCTGATCTTCATCATCATCACCAAAAATTCTTGCCAAACCAAAATCTGAGATTTTTGGGTTAAGATTACTGTCTAGTAAGATATTGGCAGGTTTAAGATCCCTATGAATGACTTGAAGTTTGGAATCCTGATGTAGGTAGAGAAGTCCTCTAGCAATACCCAAAATAATGCCATGTCTTGTTTTCCATGCCAATAAGGCACTTCTCTCCACATCTGCATATATACAACATCTCCAAAAGTTGTAAGTCACATAATCAGAGTTTAGGTTCAAGATTACTACAACAGTCAAGAACAGGAATTAATATTGAGATGTATGATCATAGCCTTGCATATATTATCACTTACCAATACCACAGATTACAGAGGAAAAAACAAAAAAAAAAATGAAAAATAAGTGAGGAAAAGCTCAAGGTGCACTAACCAAAGATGAAATAATCCAAGCTTTTATTGGGCATATACTCGTATATTAACATCCTGTCCTCTCCTTCAGTACAAGTTCCAATGAGCCCAACCAGATTCTTGTGCTGCAGTTTAGAAATCAGAAATGCTTCATTTCTGAACTCTTGAGCACCTTGCTTGGAATTCTTTGACAGTTTCTTTACTGCTATTTCTTTTCCTGTCAAGAGTGTGCCCTGCAGTTGGGAAGGATGACATAAATGCTACTAGTTCTTTGCTCAAGTTGTACTTACTACATACTGTATCTGTTTCACACATACATAGACATGGTTACCTTATAAACAGAACCAAATCCACCTTCCCCAATTTTATTGGCATCAGAGAAGTTATTGGTAGCAGTAGCAATGGTATCGAAATTAAATAAATGCATTTCTTCATCATCTGCCTCATTCTGTTTCCCTGTAATGAAAGTGGGTAGACGTCTTGATATAGTTGCTTTCTGGTTTTTCTATCAATTTGCATGACAATAGCAGCAACACATTGCTCTTAGAATTACCTCTTCTTTTCTTGCTCCTTGTATAAAATAACAAGCACAAGATAATTGCAACACCAAACATGGTTGGCAATGTGACTGCTAGAATGTTCTTTAGCCTTTTATTGTTACTTGAATGAGAGACCGATTCTGAACCAGAAAATTGAAGAAAAAAAAGAAAAAGAAAAAGAAAAAAGAAACAACACCATTCTGACAACTGAGTCAAACATCTTTGAGGTAAAGCAGAAAGAACCATCAGAAATCTGACAAATAAATGTTACCTAATTCTGAAACCGGGACTCTCAGAAACAAATCCTGCCCGTACCCCAATGCTCCCGACTCCCTTATATCAACCAGGTCCCCAAACCACATCAAGCAGCCAGTGCCTCCTCTTGTTGCATTATAATTTGCATAAGCTCGACAAGAACAATTCCTGAAGCACTCCATATGGCATTCCTCCAGAGTCATACTTTCATTTACCCGAAACTCTATCAAGTCAGGCAGCTTTAGACCCTCAAGCTTTAGAAACCCCTCTTCACTCTGACAATTTACTACCGATTCCAGTTTCCTTTTGCAACTTTTGGACTCGAACCAATTTTTCCAATTCACTTCTTGATCATTGTTTATGAATCCCTTGAGACAGCCGCAGGGTCGTGCGGCGGGTCTGCATATAGTATTAGCTCCGCAATGCCTGTAATTGTCACATACATCATAGGGCATCCATATTAAAGTTCTCCATTCAGTATCATGTGCCTCAACTGCAGAAGCTTCCCAACCAGATTGATTCAGTGTGACCCTGAGCATGGCAGGAGATGGGAGAGACTCGTAGGTGAAGTATAGTTCCTCTGCTGTGTGCACCACCACTCCTTGACGTACAGCACCTGTGGTTGGGACATACCCCATTCTAACCCCATTCCATGGGCCTAAACGCATCTTGGTCACGGATCCTCGAAGAGTAAGCATTTGAGGTAAACCATGAGGACTGAGTCTGAGGGTAAAGTCACTGGGGGATGGATCATCAGGACTGCTCCAAGCTGTCAGATACATTTCCTGCCCACTCCTCAGGTTCCGTCCCACCTTCATGCCTGGTACCATAGTATCCGACGGATAATCAAAGCTTTGCCATTGATAGCTTCCACCATTACCTTTCATAAGGACAAGGTTTCCATTGTCCAAAAGCTGCACTACAGGGTCTTCCACAATTCCTGACACATTGGTGGACCAGACAACCTTCTTCGCTTGGTCAAGAAGAACAAGGTTGCCATCCTGTCCAATCTCTAAAACACCGTTTCCATCAGTGACTGGATTCTCTCTGTTAGCAACCCACAAAACTGTTCTTGGAACCTTCTTGAGCCACATACCCAGGTACCTGTTCTTGGAGGAGGTTCCAGGAGAGAAGAAACCCAGCTCAAACATTCCTGATGGGGTGCTCAACAGAGTCTCCCCTCCATCTTTAATGGCTTGATTTCGAGTTATGGTGCTGATGGCAAATGAGGAGGATTGAAATGCACACAGCATAAAGAAATGAAAAGAACACCGCAGAGAAGAAGATACGGGAGTCCTCCATTGACGATATGATTCCCCTTTCATTCTTTTTCCACAAATATATACTGTTAGCTCTTTCCACGCACTATCTCGAAAGAGTGAAGATCAGGATTTGATGCTGTTCCAATCTCTCTCATCTCATAATCCAATTCACCGTAGATAGCTGACTCGAGCCGAGTATTGGCAAGCTCGACACCAGCTGGTTCGGAAAATGTGAGGCTCGAGCGAGGAGGTGAAGCAAGATCCGGCAGCCGCCGGCGGGAGAAGGAGAGGACCGAGATGCAGTGGGATCCGATGTGGGTCAACGTGGTGAAGATAGGGAGAGTTGGTGGTGACTGTCGTTGAACATACAGAGACGGACAAGATCCTGCCTGGGTAACAGTGCCCGTGATATATGGACAAGTACAAGTTCTTACACCTGGGCTTGTGGGCCCGTCAAAAGCAAGAAATTAGTAAAAAAGAAAATAAAAAGGAGAAACGAAAGTTTCTTATTAATTCTTCTCATAACTATATTTTCACAATGTTGATACTGTTTTGCTCAAACTTGTGAAAATTTTGTACCATTGAGGTGGTTAAGTTCATTCTTACCAAGAATTTTGTGGAAAAAATTGACTAAAGTTATTAATTCTTCATACTCATCGTATATTAAAATCTTGCCAAATTTTAGAAAATCTCGTACAAAAATATCAGAACATTAAATTTACTTTTTATTATCAAAATTTTTTATGTTCATGTCACCAACTTAGGATGAAATTTTTTTCTAATATTATTAGGATCTTCGTTATTGACCAAATATATACAATTTCCAACATTATTATTTATTATGGTACCGGCCTGGCTGGTTGAACCCGGGTAACCGTAACCCGAAGATAATTCTGAGTTTTTTATCCCTCCGGGTTGTACCTTTTAAAAACCGGCCGGGTCATGACGAGTGCTCTGTATTTTCCTAGTTTAGTGACCCAATTCCGGTTTTTACCGGGTTAAAAGTAAAAAAATTCAAAATTTTAACTTGCCCATACTATATTTAGACCTTTGAATGGACCTTTTGTTCAAAAAATTATATAATTTTAATATTTCTTTTCATACCGGTCAGACCCGGTTAACTCCTAAAACTGCGACCCAGCCATTGAAACGAGTGAATGGCCGAGCCAGGTTTTATAACCTTGGTGCATACTGGAGAGAAACTATTCTTCACTTACTCAGCCATTGAAGCCTTTAGGTCAAACTCTCAATGAATAAATCGGGCCTGCTTTATTCTGCCATTGAGGCATATGATACTGAAAGTGTGGAAGCCCGTACCCCAATTAAATAAAAATAAAATAATTAAATGAAAAAGAGTTATCAAAATACTATTGAAACCCGGGGTACCAAAAACCGATGCTTCGGCATACAAACATTTTCCATGAAAATGTATTAACAACGAGATGTCATAAAAAATAAACGGGACCAACCGGCTTAACCAATAATAAGCCATCACGGCATCACACCGATATAATATCACAAAAACAACTCCGGCCAACTGCCGATATAAGATAAAATATCTATGACATCTCGAGTCATTACTCATACAACGGAAGATGAAAATAATAGTAATACTCAAGATAGAAAATATCATGCATATGGCCCTATGGATCCCACCGAGAGATAATGCACAACTACCTGCTGAAGTGACTGCGTCTGATCTCCGAGTCGAAGGTGTAAGTGAGTCTGCACGCTAACTAAAGTCTGAAAAACAACGGTGGCGATTATGTGAAACATATTTACATTGATATATTTACATTCACAGGATTTTAAAAAACGTAAGCATGAAGAATCATTCAAATGGCAAGAAACTTATGAACCTAAAATCTACCAAAAAGGATTTTACAAGTCAAAAACTCAGATATTAAGGCAACCAGATTTATTCGAATTTACTCCAATTAATAAAGAATTAGGATATCAGGGAATTTTAGACTTAGATTGTGCATCCAATAGGACAGAACTAATTGACGAATGGGTAAGTCGGCATTTATTGTCCCTCCAGACAATTGAAGAGTTAAAAAATCTTCCACGAAAAGACTATTATAACTACCTCAGATATAAAACGAAAGGAAACGTATACACGTTCTTTCTCAACTATGATATAAATACCACTAATCCTGCCGATGCAACAAATAATGAAGGAGTATTATTAAGAATGGTTGATATAATAATACAACATTTCACAGGTAAAGCAACTCAATTTAGTTCATCCAAAGCACAACAAGAACAACTGTCAGAATTAAAATGGCAATTAAGTCAAATTAAGCTAAACGATATATGTCACTTTGATGAAATGACCTGTCAATATGAGAAACTATATTATCGATTATCAACGAAAGCAGATGTAGAAACTTACTTACAAGTATTCATTGATAAAATACCATATCCAATCAATCTTGAAATAAGGAAAAGATTTGAAGAAGGAATTAATGAAGGAATAATTCTAAACACACTAGGAGGAATAATTAACACAGTACATCATTTTATGACAGAACAATGCTTAATGCAAGAACAACGTCAATTAATGAAAAATAAATTTATAAAATGCTGTAATAAACCATATATGCCTCTCGAATTCGGATTTAAACAAAAAAGAAATTACAGGAAAAAATCATATAAACCTTATCGATACAAGAAAAAATGGCGACAATGGAAACCACATTATAAGAAGAAATATTTTAAGCAACGAGGAACAAAGAAAAGAATTTATAACAAAGAAAAGAAAAAATACTGCCCAAAAGGCAAAAGCACATGTAAATGCTGGCTATGTCATCAAGAAGGACACTATGCAAATGAATGTCCAAAGAAGGATATGGAGAAATATAAAGCAAAACAACAACAACTAAAAACAGCTTATGAATATAATTTAGAACCAATAGAAGATGACTATGAATATGAGCAAATAATTAGATTATCATATCAAACAGACCAAGAAACAGACGAAGAATTACTCATAACTGACGAAGAAGACATAAGTAATGAAGAAGATTCGGAAACGGACGAATAAGATAAACCCTAACGCAACGTTCATTAAGGTATTTATTAACAATAAACCTATACATGCATATGTAGATACAGGCGCTTCACTCTGTTTAGCAGGGGAAGACATTATAGAAAAAGACCAATGGGTTAGATCAGAAGACCCGATAACGGTACGAATAGCAAATGATACTACAATGGAAATAAATGAAGAAGCATATCTAATCGACATAAAAATAGAAGGATTTAGATTCTATTTACCAAAATTATATAAACAAAAAACAGGCATGAAATTAATATTAGGAAATAACTTTTTAAGATTACATGCACCATTCTGTCAATACCTAACGTATATCACCTTAAAATGTCCGGAAATATTCAATCAACGAAGCCAAATAGTTAAAATACCCATAGTACATACCCAATTAGTAAAAACCATATTAACCATTGAATATGCTAAGGAATTATTGCTGT
>JAKUCV010003237.1:0-16200 GCA_028386065.3 Turnera subulata | reverse complement strand
CTATGGTCTTATCCGAGGTAATCATCAGCTCGTTTTTAAGCGTGATCACCATACCATGCGCAAATGTGATCCAAAGTGGCCTCTCCTGGATCACTGCATGCCTCAATGTCCCCGGTTTCGGATTCACCATGTCGTCGTCCGACGGGTCGGTTACCTCGTAGAATTCTCCCTTCAATCCTCCGGTAGCTTTCCGGCCGAACCCCAGGGCACAAGTGGCTAGCTTCTTGCGGTTTGAAGCCCAGTTGGGGTCACATCTCCAGCACCTGTCAATAGGGTTTGTGGCGAGGCATGGACCTTTATATCTGCGAAGGTTACGCCTAGTGCCATTCCCCACGGTACTGCATTATACAATAACATGAAGTTACGTTAATATAAGGCGCAATCCCAATATATATGCAGAATTATGAGAAATTCTGTACAGACAAGAATCAGATCATGTTGTTGTAATAAGTTGTAACAATGCATGCGAGGAGAAAATGTAGTGAATGGAGGAAAGAAGAGATGGGTTTGTAAGTGACGAACTTTTGTACTTCCTTGTTAATTCCGTCTGTGACTTTCTCAGGATCTGGTTCGTAGGCCTTTTGGGCTTCATCTTCGGCCTCTTTGGCTCGGGATTCCCAATACGAATCAAATTCTGCAATGTGAGCCATTAAGGTTGGAAGGATCACTGCAAACGCTAAGAAGAGCACCAATATGTGTCTAGCAGTTTCCATTGCAATATTTCAATCAATTTCTTCAGGAATTTTTTTTTTCTTTTTGGTTCTTGATAAAGATATGTAGTAGAATTGTAGAAAAGCAAGAGATGTTAACTGGGTAGAAACCGAATGTTCTGCTTCTTGGTTTGATTTGCCTTGGTTATATAGGTATTAGATTTGATGTCCTTTTTTTGTGTGGCAGAGACACAAGTTCGAATGTACTAATGATTAAGTGGCTCAGTTGAGTACATCAATGATAAAAAATCTAAATTGAAGGACACGAGAGGGAAATTTTAGTCGCAGGGAGGGAATGTAGGCGAGCCATTTACCTAATAATAGCCGAGTCCTATTTGGTCCATTTCTTTTTTTAATGGTCAAAATTTTAGTCCATCTATATCTGCCTCTTCCTGTATTTGGACGTTCATCATGAGAGATAGCATTAACTAGGTGCCCTATAATTCCTCAGGACTAGTAGTTCCACACTTATAAATATTATATGTGAAATCCATCGCAAAATGCTATTTTGGTTCACGTTCGTCAATAATTGGCCGTTCAGTTTTTGGGTCAAACGTAATTTAGGAGGCTTTTAAGTAAAGTTGGATAGAAGTAACATTTCTGATTTAGTATATTTAGTAAGTGTAATTATCTATCTGTTGAGGCTGCAGATTAATAAAACATTAAGTCACAGGAAATTTCGTGCAAGTACAATTTGCCGGTAATATTCTTCTTACGTGCAGGAATAGAAGTTTAGGTTCTCATCTTTTTTCGTCAAAAGTCTAACTTTTAAAAGAGCTTCTATTTCCTACAACGTGATTTGTACGATAAGACTTAAAAAGAATAACACTTGGAGGTACCCATTTAATTTAGTTTACATAGGAGATAATTCAGAAACAAAAAAAAAATATTTTAAGACAGTGAATATTCAAAAGAAGAATGTCCAAAGTATATAGTGTCTCATTGCATGCCACATCCATAAACACGTGTTAATTCTTCCTAAGAGTCTTGGATAAAAAGCAAAGAATTGCCTCTTTGCCTCATTTTAGAGGCTATTGAATTGCTTGCTTGCTGATAAACACCAACCTGAACCCCCAACACAGGTAAAAGTTTGGAATAAATATTGTATATTTCCACAAGAAAAGCTGTATGAACAAGAATGATTAAATTAAACAAGACTAAGCAACCTAAATATTGCCCGCAGCTATATATTACATGGGACAATTGCATCATCACAATATTAGTGATCTTATAACAAGCAAATTATATATATCTGCAATATCTCTCTTCACAATTTTCACTAGATAGCATCGATGGCAAACCTTGGAGGAATAAGAGGAGGAATTGGGCAAAGAACACGCTCCCGTGATCATGTAGTTCAAGAGTTTGTTCCTTCCTCGGCTTGGACAGAGGACCCAGATGGTCACTATCTCCTTATTGATCTTCCTGGTATGTTGATTCCACTACACCTTCCATTGTAATATATATGTTCTTGACTATTTGACCATGCATCAGAAATACCAAAGGCTATGAACATATTCAAGAAAAAAAATTCCTCGCTAATTTTTTTTGTTAGATATAAAAAAAAAAAATTCCTCGTTAATTAAAATGGAGGGTTTAATTCTTGATTCATGTGAGGCCAATGACCTTCCTCGTGATCTCTAATTTGATTCTTGTTGTTTTCTCAGATTTTCAAAAAGATGAAGTGCGGCTTCAAGTTGATAATGAGAGCAACATTACTGTCAGTGGAGAAAGGCTTGTCAACCACAACAAATACGTATACTTCGAGCAAACCTATAAAATGCCTGAAAATTCCGACATTGACAAGATCAGTGGAAAGTTTGATGGAGAGATTCTTTATGTTACTGTCCCGAAGCTAGTTGTGGATAAAGGACAAGAACCTGATATTCATGCAGCTACAGATAGTGCACAAGATCAAAACCCTGCATCCCGGGATGAAAATTCGAAAGAGAATGGTGAACCAGTCGGTGATGGCCATCAACAAACAGCAAGCAAGGGGAAGATGAACAACTGCCTTGATAGTTTTCACAAAGTGATCTTGGATAAATTAGGAAGGGAAGCATCACCATTGGATATGGCAATAAATATGGTGAAGAATAACAAAGCATTATTGGTCACGGCAGTGATTGCATTTTCTTTAGGCGTTTTGATCAGTCATAACAAGTTTGAATCATCAGCTGGACAGTGAGCACTAGTTCGGTCATATCATGAAGCCTGCATATTTGGTCATTATTCTTTGTTTTTTTTTTTCATGAAAAAAAAAAGATAATTCTTTTTATACATTTGCTAAATAAATGGCATGTATGTACCCCAGTAATGTACAAAATACATAGATTCATCTCAGGCAAAGGAAAGAAACAGTTTGATTTGTCCATATCATTTGAATATACATACTATTACAATACATTATTTGACTTTTGCCTTTTATCTTCTTTTTTTTTTTTTTCTTTGTCATAGCAGCAAAGGCACACATGATCATTCACTTCTCTGGTAATGATTTAGTAATTATTTTATATTGGATTTTTTTGAACTTTCACCCAAAAATTCAACAAAAAAATATGGATATAAATTGGACGATTTTTTTCTTTATAAATTTATAGTTTACACATCATAAAAACTTATTTTGTGCATATTTTATGTATTTTAGTGGATAAATTCATGTTGTATTTTATCTCAAGGTGGTCTAGTATACATGGACTTGATTTGGTTTATAAATTATCTCTTTTGTTATTGTTGTTTTATGCCCCTCCAAAATTATTACAAAATTAACCAATTTTTGTAACAGTCCGGGTAATTTTTGAGTTTTTACCGGTACCGTAATAATTTATTTTACAGTTATTTACCATTAAAATTAATCTTGGGTAATTAATTTATGATAATTCGTGTATCGGATTCCGAAACCGAGCCTTGTCCCACGCTCGGGATTTTTCTGCGGATTTTCCGGACCAAGTTGGAATTTTTCGGGTCCAGGAATCTTCAGAAAAGTCTGGATTAACCCCCAGTTATCGAACCAGAAATAAAGTCAAGGGGGGTATTATAGTTATTTTCTGGTCCGGACAGAACCCGCCTCACATGCTGCACAGTGTGGAGGCTGCAGCCGCCATTCACTGTGAGCATGTGAACTGCCAGTACTCTGCCCGTGCAACACCAGTGTTCTGCATGATTGCCTTTTTGCCGTGTTTCTTATTCTTTTCTTTCCTCTTCCCAGTGCATCATCACCACCATTTCTTCTGCTCAGTATCCCTTCTGTAACAAAGAAAAAACCTTCATCTGCAACCTTGCAAAATACTGCCTAGAAAAAAAAAACAACACAACAACCAACACACAGCCGCCACGTCACCCCTCTCCTCTTCTTCTTTTCTTTTTCCCCTCTTCACCGCCACCGTGGCCGAGACCCGTGAACCACACCCGAGCCACCTGTAGCCGCTGCCAACCTCCTCGCTCGCCTTTACAGTCGCGAGCCCTTGAGATACCACCTGCAGACGTGTCTCACGCCGCCCGTCGCTGAACAGCCGTGACGCCCGACGAGCAGACCCGCCTCCACCACGAGTAGAGCAGCCGCCGAGTTGCCTCGCCGCCTCTCCTGGTTCGTCATCGTCCGCAGCCGTCAGCACCGCGCCTCCTCGTCTCGCTTCCCTTTTCGCCGTCGCCTCTCCGATCCGTTTCGCCGCAGCCTCACCCCATCCGTTGCGCCGCCACCTGAGTAGCCAAGGTGAGCAGACCCGTTTGGAGGAGGGCTCGACCCGGATGGGTTGTGTATTGGGTCGGGTCGACCCGCGCTTAGTGGATTGGGTTTGGGCAATTGTGTTTGGGCTGCTGGGTTGATGCTGGGCCGGATCGTGGGCTATGTACTGGGCCGGATTTTAGGCCTGCACATGGGCTGCTCCTCGGCTCCTGTTTGGGGCGTGGGCTTGGCACTGTGCATGGCCTGATCTGGCATTGTTTAGGCCCAGTTTGAAATTAAAAAAAAAGAAAATAAATAAAGTCTGGAAAATTATAATTCTGGGAAAAAAAATAATAATAAAATAATATAATTTGCAGAAACAATATTTTGGGAAAATTAGGGGAATAATATGGAAAATATGATTTTGGGAAAAATATATTATATAGTAAATAATAACTATTTTGGAGGAAAATAAATATGGAAAGGGTATTATCAAAGTAAGTATTGTACCGGAATAATATCCGAGTATAGGTATAAGTATAGTATTATTTTTTTTGACACCTAAAAAAAAAATGGTGAATTATGATGATAATAGGGAAATAAACCGGGGAGTAACCGAGACGAATTAGTAATTATTTTTTCAGTATACAGTAGTAGCATGACATTTGCATATCACTTATGTGTGCATATTATTTGTTTGATATAGGAGTTGATAACGAGCAGATACCTGAGGAACCGGACTTGGAGTCTGTTGGACATTTCCAAAACTGATAATCGGCTAAGGTGAGGATGGATAACCCTTGATATGTGCCCGTAATACTGTGTTTGATTTGTTGTTTGATTGAGCTGCTGAGATGAATACTGTTGGTTGTTTGACTGCTATGATATTGTTGTTGTTGTTGGTTAGCTGTGTTGTTGATTTGTGAAATCCGTGCTGTGAATAATGTTGAACTGTAAACTGTGAATAATTAGTGATATGGGATTGTTGATGGGATGAGTCTGTGGGTTAATCTGAGGTAATTGGAAATGGATAATTAATGAAAGAGTAATGGAATTGGACTGAATTTGTGATGATGATATAATTGTCACATGGAAAGTAGTGGTACGACTAGCTGGTTAGAGACTAGTTCTATGGTGTCATGGCCGGTTTGGTTTGGTTATTGGGGATGTTGATCCCAGATGAGATAGATATTGGGATGTTGATCCCGGATGAGATTGATATAGGGATGTTGATCCCGGATGAGATTGTTATTGGGATGTTGATCCCGGATTGTGTTTTGGCCTGGCATCCGGAATTAGTTAATAACCAGGTACGACCCTAGCTTGTCCAGTGACGGGGCCCGGAAGATAAAATTGGTAATAATAATAAACATTCTTTTGGTCTTGGCTCAGTTATGTTTTAGTATAATTCTTCTGTTGTATTGTTTGTGTTTGCTTCGAAAGTATTATGGTCGATTATATATCATTGTTTATCCTTCATCGGTGAGCACTTCGGACTCACCCCTCGCCTGCGGGGTTTCATCCCGTAGGTTTAGTTGCTTCGTAGTTCAGGTACGACGTTCGATGGCTGCTGCTTTCTTCTCCACCTGACTCCGGATCCATACCTCCGCTGCATGTGCATTTAAGTCTTTTGCTGCCGTGTCATATATGTTGTTGCGTTGCTGCTTTCCTATGTTGCCTAAAATGTTGATTTACTAGATTGTGCTTTAATTGATCTTTGAGTGTGGATTGAATAATGGTCCCCGAGTGTGGGTGACAGATGTTGCTTTGTACTTATGCTGCATTTGGATTTACCGTGTAGTATTTTTGCTGCGATGTACTGTCTGTTCCATCCATAAGAAAAGTTTCGGCACGTGTTTACTGTGTATGGTAAATACGGGTCAGGGCACTTCATTTTGGTAGCGGAGCAGGCAGTAGGTCATTAGGGACATAACTGTGATTGCATGATTGTTTGTTTGTGCATATGATTTGTCACGACATGATATGCCATGCATACATATACATTCTCATATAGGTACGAATGGATCCGGTTGGAGGGAATCAGCATGCTGGAGGTCACCTAGATGACGATCAGGTATCGGTGGATCAACCGCAGCAAGTTGCGGGAGCTCCGGAACACCTTCCGAATGTTCCTTTGGGAGACCCTACGCAGATGCTGAACGTGGTAACTCAGATTTTGCGAAGGCAAGAAGCCAAGGGTGCACGTATCGATGCTATAGGAGCCCGGGAATTGGAAAACTAGGGACCAGTCGAGGATCCAGTGTACATGAAGCTAGAGAAGCTTGGGGCAGAGATTTTTACCGATGTCACTACACCACAAGATGCTAATCAGTGGCTCAGACATATGAACAGGGTTATGCTGAAGCTGACATGTAGGAATGACAAGTGGGCCAGATATGCCGCTGCCATGTTCCAAGGAGATGCCGTTGATTTGTGGGAGTCTACCACCAGGGACATGCCGACACCTATCACTATGCCGTGGAACCAGTTCATGGAGATGTTCCGTAGGAAGTTTGTTTCTGAGGCATACCAGGACCAGCTGAGACGAGAGTTTCTGGGACTGCAACAGAGACCAGATCAGACGGTCAATGATTATGAGATCAAATTCAACCGCCTATCCATCTATGCCAGCGAGTTTGTAGCTACTCCGGAGGCCAGATGTAAACGTTTCTAGGATGGTCTTCGATCTGGCATCTAGACAGTTATGGGGTGCAAGGTCTATGAGACTTATCAGGACATGCTGATAGATGCCCTGAGAGCCGAGATTATCTGGCTGGGCAATAAGAGGGAGCAACAGGAGATCCGTAAGAGGCATGCTACACAGAGTTCTGGGGGACAGAACAAGAGGTTCCAGATACCAGCGAACCGGTCAGGATATAGACAGAGCTGATTCATGCCAGCTAGTCAAGGACGTGGATGGAACAACAACAACTACAACAATAGAGGCAGTTCTTGGACTCAGTCTGGAGGGACTTCATCTTGGAGTGCTCGCCCGAGACCCCCTCTGTCTCAGGTGAGGTGCTATTTGTGTAACGAAGTTGGGCACTATCGATATGCTTGTCCCAAGTTGGGAAGATCTGGAGGTTCGGCACCTATTCAGACGGTGCAAGCTTCTGTTGCCAGTGTACCTAGTGATTCTGGAGTTGGCCGAGGCCGAGGACGTGGAGCTATTCCTGCTAGGACCCAGTCAGCCATGAACCAGAGTACAGCAGTGCTGAGAACATTTGTGATCACCGCTGATGAGGATCCGGAGAATGCCGATGTTATAGCAGGTACTTTTACAGTCTTTGGTAGTACTGCTTATACTTTAATTGATTCTGGTGCTACGCATTCATTTGTTGCGCAAAGCTTTGCAATACTACATAACTGTACGGGAGAAAGCTTAACTTGTCCGATGAGGGTTAGGTTACCTGCGGGTATAGTGGTCAGGTTAACCCATGTGTGCAGAGACTTTTCGCTTTCATACGATAGTGAGGTTTTTCTTGCACGGCTGATTGTGATGAACATGGGAGGTTTTGATATCATCTTGGGGATGGATTGGTTGTCCAAGTACAGTGCTATGGTGAACTGTTGAACCAAGGAAGTACTGTTGACTTCTGATGGTGGACATAAGGTTTTGTTGACAGGTATTGGGAGGGCTGCTACTACATGTAGTATCTCTGCTAATCAGGATATTGGGATGAAGCCATTGGGTCTAGATGCTTTGTTGACCCATGTCAAGGGTGAAGAAGTTCAGACTCCAATTTTGGGGGACATCATAGTTGTGAGGGAGTTTCCAGATGTGTATCCAGAGGATCTGCCAGGATTGCCACCTGACAGGGAAGTCGAGTACACCAAAGATTTGATGCTAGGACTGACACCTATCTTGATGGCACCATATCGGATGGCACCGACAGAACTCCAGGAGCTGAAGAAACAGTTGGATGAGCTGCTTGAGAAGGGATTCATCCGACCTAGTACATCACCTTGGGGATCACCAGTCCTTTTTGTGAAGAAGAAAGATGTCAGTTTGTGGATGTGTGTGGACTACCGACAGCTGAACAAAGTGACAGTGAAGAACAAGTACCCACTTCCCAGGATTGACGACCTCTTTGATCAGCTATAAGGAGCTACTGTATTTTCTAAGATAGATCTTTGATCTGGCTACCATCAGGTCAAGATTGCAGAGAAGGACATACCTAAGACGGCCTTCCGTACTCGGTATGGGCATTTTGAATTCACAGTGGTTCCTTTCGGTTTGACCAATGCACCTGCAGTTTTCATGTGCTTGATGCACTTGGTCTTGAACAAGTTCTTGGACAAGTTTGTGGTAGTCTTCATCGACGACATTTTGATATACTCCAAGAGCAGGGAAGAACATGAGGAGCACCTGAGGGTAGTACTACATAGGCTGCGAGAGAAAAAGTTGTATGCCAAGTTCAGCAAGTGCGAGTTCTGGCTTAAGGAAGTTGCATTTCTTGGACATGTTGTATCCAGAGATGGGATTAAGGTCGACCCCGCTAAAGTGAAAGTCGTTCTAGAGTGGGAGCCGCCCAAGACGGTACCCGAAGTCAGAAGTTTTCTTGGCCTTGCAGGATATTACCGGAGATTCATCGAGGGTTTTTCCTTGATAGCCAGTCCCATGACCAAGCTATTGAGGAAAGATCAAGCTTTTGTATGGAGTGATGCCTGCCAGAAGAGTTTTGATGAACTGAAGAAGAAGTTGACATCAGCACCAGTCTTGACAGTACCTAAGCCAGGAGTGGAGTACGTGCTGTTTTATGATACTTCAGGTCTTGGTTTGGGAGCAGTTCTGATGCAAGAAGGCCGAGTGATTGCCTATGCTTCGAGACAGTTGAGGCCACATGAGAAGAACTACCCAACACATGATCTAGAGATGGCCGCAGTAATCCTTGCCTTGAAGATTTGGCGATATTATCTGTTTGGAGAGAGATGCCGGATCTTCACAGATCATAAGAGTCTCAAGTACATCATGACTCAGAAGGAACTTAACCTACGACAACGACGTTGGGTTGAGTTGCTGAATGATTATGATTGTACTATTGAGTATCACCCTGGAAAAGATAATGTTGTAGCAGATGCTTTGAGCCGGAGACAACCAGAAGATGCTTCCACGACCTACTCGATGTCCTCACTTATCGAGTTAAGGAAGATGGGAGTTGATTTATCAGTTGACGAGACAGGAGCTTTGTTGACCCATATTGAAGTCAAGTCTAACCTGAGAGGCTGGATTGTGGAACTGTAAGATGGAGATCCTGACTTGATCAAGCTGAAGAAAGCAGTCCGTAGTGGAAAAGAAGACAAGTTTTGCATAGCTGAGGATGGTGCATTGATGCTGGGGAAACATCTATGTGTACCCAGTGTTGGTGACCTACGCAGTCAGATTTTGGAAGAAGGACATATGACGTTGTATGCTATGCATCCCAGAAGCACCAAGATGTACTAGAATTTGAGGAGCCATTTCTGGTGGCCACGTATGAAGAAAGATGTAGCCGAGTATGTGGCTAGGTGTATCACTGGTCAGCAAGTGAAAGCCGAGCATCAGCCTCCAGTAGGGAAGATGAGATCTTTGTTAGTGCTAGAATGGAAGTGGGAGATGATCACTATGGATTTTGTGGTTGGATTACCGTTGACCCGGAGATAGCATGATGCCATCTGGGTTATCGTTGACCGACTTACAAAATCAGCTCATTTTCTCCCCATCCGACAGACAGATACTCTGGATAAGTTGGCGAAACAGTATGTTGCAGAGATTGTGAGACTACATGGGTCTCACGAGATTCCTAAATTCATAGTCTCAGACAGGGATCCGAGATTCATATCGCGGTTCTGGAAGAGTCTGCAAGCAGCTTTGGGAACGAAGCTGAGTTTCAGCACTGCATTTCATCCTCAGACTGATGGACAGTCAGAGAGGACTATTCAGACACTGGAGGACATGTTAAGGGCTTATGCTCTTAATTTCAGTGGGAGCTGGGATCAGTATTTGTCCTTAGCAGAGTTCGCCTACAACAACAGTTTTCATTCCAGCATTGGCATGCCACCGTTTGAAGCTCTTTACGGAAGAAAATGTCGAAGTCCAGTATGTTGGGATGAAGAAGGTCTCCGTTTGATTGTGGGTCCAGATTTAGTTAAGCAGACGGTTGACAAGATTCAGGTAGTTAAGCAGAGCATGAGAGCAGCACAGGACCGACAAAAGAGTTATGCTGATAAGCATCGTCGAGAGATGAAGTACCAAGTGGGAGAACGAGTTTTCCTCCGAGTTGCACCTTGGAAGGGTGTTATCAGATTTGGGAAAAGAGGGAAGCTGAGTCCCAGGTACATCGGACCAAATGAGATTGTAGAAAGGGTTGGACCCATGGCGTACAGATTATCTTTACCAGAGGAATTGTCCCGGATTCATGATGTGTTTCATGTTTCCATGTTGATGAGGTACAGATCTGATCCGAGTCATGTGGTTACTATAGCAGATGTTGAGGTCGCAGAGGATCTTACGTATACAGAAATGCCGGAGCAGATCCTTGCCCGAGAGGTCAGACAGTTGAGGAACCGAGTCATTCCTATGGTGAAGGTTAAGTGGAGCAAACACTCTGCGAACGAGTCTACAAGGGAAGTTGAGGAGCACATGCGATCTCAGTATCAGCACCTCTTTACAGCATCAGAGTGAATTATGGGGACGAAATTCTTTTAAGGTGGGTAGGCTGTAACAGCCCAGGTAATTTTTAAGTTTTTACCGGTACTGTAATAATTTATTTTACAGTTATTTACCATTAAAATTAATCTTGGGTAATTAATTTATGGTAATTCGTGTATCAGATTTCGAAACCGAGCCTTGTCCCACGCTTGGGATTTTTCTGCGGATTTTCCGGACCAAGTTGGAATTTTTCGGGTCCAGGAATCTTCAGAAAAGTCTGGATTAACCCCTAGTTATCGGACCAGAAATAAAGTCAAGGGGGTATTATAGTTATTTTCTGGTCCGGACAGAACCCGCCTCACATGCTACACAGTGTGGAGGCTACAGCTGCCATTCACTGTGAGCATGTGAACTGCCAGTACTCTGCCCGTGCAATACTAGTGTTCTGCATGATTGCCTTTTTGCCGTGTTTTTTATTCTTTTCTTTCCTCTTCCCAGTGCATCATCACCACCATTTCTTCTATTCAGTATCCCTTTTGTAACAAAGAAAAAACCTTCATCTGCAACCTTGCAAAATATTGCCTAGAAAAAAAAAACAACACAACAACCAACACACAGCCGCCACATCACCCCTCTCCTCTTCTTCTTTTCTTTTTCCCCTCTTCACAGCCACCGTGGCCGAGACCCGTGAACCACACCCGAGCCACCTGCAACCGCTGCCAACCTCCTCGCTCGCCTTCACAGTCGCGAGCCTTTGAGATACCACCTGCAGACGTGTCTTACGCCGCCCGTCGCCGAACAGCCGTGACGCCCGACGAGCAGACCTGCCTTCACCACGAGCAGAGCAGCCGCCGAGTTGCCTCACCGCCTCTCCTGGTTCGTCATCGTCCGCAGCCATCAGCACCGCGCCTCCTCGTCGCGCTTCCCTTTCTGCCGTCGCCTCTCCGATCCGTTTCGCCGCAGCCTCACCCCATCCGTCGCGCCGCCACCTGAGTAGCCAAGGTGAGCAGTCCCGTTTGGAGGAGGGCTCGACCTGGATGGGTTGTGTATTGGGTCGGGTCGACCCGCGCTTAGTGGATTGGGTTTGGGCAATTGTGTTTGGGCTGCTGGGTTGATGCTGGGCCGGATCGTGGGCTATGTACTGGGCCGGATTTTAGGCCTGCACATGGGCTGCTCCTAGGCTCCTGTTTGGGGCCTGGGCTTGGCACTGTGCACGGCCTGATCTGGCACTGTTTAGGCCCAGTTTAAAATTAAAAAAAATAAAATAAAGTCTGGAAAATTATAATTCTGGGAAAATAAAATAATAATAAAATAATATAATTTGCAGAAACAATATTTTTGGAAAATTAGGGGAATAATATGGAAAATATAATTTTGGGAAAAATATATTATATAGTAAATAATAACTATTTTGGAGGAAAATAAATATGGAAAGGGTATTATCAAAGTAAGTATTGTACCGGAATAATATCCGAGTATAGGTATAAGTATAGTATTATTTTTTTGACACCTAGAAAAAAATGATGAATTATGATGATAATAGGGAAATAAACCGGGGAGTAACCGAGACGAGTTAGTAATTATTTTTTCGGTATACAGTAGTAGCATGACATTTGCATATCACTTATGTGTGCATATTATTTGTTTGATATAGGAGTTGATAACGAGCAGATACCTGAGGAACCGGACTTGGAGTCTGTTGGACATTTCCAAAATTGATAATCGGCTAAGGTGAGGAAGGATAACCCTTGATATGTGCCCGTAATACTGTGTTTGATTTGTTGTTTGATTGAGCTGCTGAGATAAATATTGTTGGCTATTTGACTGCTATGATATTGTTGCTGTTGTTGGTTAGCTGTGTTATTGATTTGTGAAATCCGTGCTGTGAATAATGTTGAACTGTAAACTGTATATAATTAGTGATATGGGATTGTTGATTGGATGAGTCTGTGGGTTAATCTGAGATAATTGGAAATGGATAATTAATGAAAGAGTATTGGAATTGGACTGAATTTGAGATGATGATATAGTTGTCACATGGAAAGTAGTGGTACGACTAGATGGTTAGAGACTAGTTCTGTGGTGTCATGGCCGGTTTGGTTTGGTTATTGGGGATGTTGATCCCGGATGATATTGATATTGGGATGTTGATCCCGGATGAGATTGATGTAGGGATGTTGATCCCGGATGAGATTGTTATTGGGATGTTCATCCTGGATTATGTTTTGGCCTGGCATCCGGAATTAGTTAATAACCAGGTACGACACTAGCTTGTCCAGTGACGGGGCCCGGAAGATAAAATTGGTAATAATAATAAACATTCTTTTGGTCTTGGCTCAGTTATGTTTTAGTATAATTCTTCTGTTGTATTGTCTGTGTTTGCTTCGAAAGTATTATGGTCGATTATATATCACTGTTTATCCTTTGTCGCTGAGCACTTCGGACTCACCCCTCGCCTGCGAGGTTTCATCCCGTAGGTTTAGTTGCTTCGTAGTTCAGGTACGACATTCGATGGCTGCTGGTTTCTTCTCCACCTGACTCCGGATCCATACCTCCGCTGCATGTGCATTTAAGTCTTCCTCTGCCGTGTCATATATGTTGCTGCGTTCTGCTTTCCTATATTGCCTAAAATGTTGATTTACTAGATTGTGCTGCTTAATTGAATAATGGTCCTCGAGTGTGGGTGACAGATGTTGCTTTGTACTTATGCTGTATTTAGATTTACCGTGTAGTATTCTGCGATGTACTATCAGTTCCATCAATAAGAAAAGTTTCGGTACGTGTTTACTGTGTATGGTAAATACGGGTCGGGGCGCTTCAATTTTTCCCACAAAGTAAATGATTTTCACAAGGAGAAAAGCATGATTTTCACACATATGAGTGCAAAGTAAATATCTCTTTTGTTATTGTTGTCCTCACTAGCCTCCTTCTTCAAGAAAGTAAATGGGAATGCAAAACGACTTATCTGCATTGGGCTCGACAACAACATCTGCGACATTAAAGGGGTTATTTTCTTCCTTTTTCTCCCCCTCCCTTTGATAGTTTTTGGTATGGAGTTTAATTTTTCATGATGGTTTTTAATTGTTTCTTATGTTTGAGACAACCATGTTTAGTTTCGGATTAGAATTGGTTGTATTATTATTTCTTGCTAAAATTGTTTTTCTTTTAAGCATATACCTTCAATCGAACTTGTGATCCCTCCCATTTGAGATACGTTTCTTGTAGATTGTCTTGCATTTGGTAGATTGATTTGGCTTCGTTCCCTTTATTATGTTTTGTTTATTATAAATTAATAGACTAAAACTGTGAATTGTTGAGGAAGGAGAGGAAGAAAGAGGAGAAGAAATTGGCAGAAGGCATAGCTCGTTATACTCCTACATTCATGCTTTGTGTTTATAGACTTTTATAGGAAAATAATACATATTAGGAGTAGGTGGTAAATAGTGACATCCACAAATAATACATTATTTTTATAACACTCCCCCTTGGATGTCATTGTATATTGAGTAGAATACGCTTAGGGAGTACTGCCTCATTAAAAACCTTACCAAGAAAAACCCAGTGGGATAAAAACTTGGTGAAGGAAAAAAGAGTACAGTGTGTATTCTACTCCCCCTCATTTTGACCTCTCTGGATTTCTTGATGTCGTTGCATGCTAATCACCCTTGTCAACTTCTGGTGTGTTTTGTCCGATCACTTTTGATACATCACTACTTTAATTTGACAATGCGAGCAGTATTATCTTCATAATTTATTGTTGGAGTATCTTTCTTGCCATCTGGCTTTTGTAGTCCCGATGATATAGCAATATCATGTGTAAAGTCGTAGCAGATGTCCGTCTGTGCTTTTGTAGATCAAATAAAGGACTTGCATCTGCAAAGACCAACTATATTCTCTTCGGGTTTACAGGGTTAACATAAGGCCTCATCTGTTATATCCCGAAGATAAGAGCATAGTCATATCTTGCCAATAGACTTATGGCAATAGCTTCAGGCTGCATGTTACTAATGATAATAATAGTATCTAAATTATAAAAAATAAGCAACAATAATAAGTGCAAATACATAGTGCATATATGCAATCATACTACACATATTCAAATTTGGTTTAAACCATATCAAGATCAGTTTTGGCTTAATTTTGTATATTCCTGGGAATTAGTTGCTTCAAGCAACTTGAATCCTTCACGGATTCTCATGAATATGTCATGACTTATGGATCCGTAAAAATATAGGCTGTAATAGCATCCATTTGATGCATTTCTAATTCTTTTCATATAATGCCAGACTTATTAATAATAATTGCATCCACCACAGGGGAGTATATCTTCTCACAATTAATATCGGGTCGTTGGGTGAAAACTTGTGCTATAAACCATGCTTTATATCTTACCATTTATTTTTCTTTTCGCACAAATACCCATTTTATGACCGATTTTACACCTATCTGGTGTACGGACTACAAGTCCGAAAAATATCTCGCTTCTCAAGCGAGTCTAATACAGCCTTAATTATGTCTTCTCTATTTTGACCAATCATTCTGCGCCTACATTCACCAATGTAGGTTCATGATCCTCATTTTTATTTAGCGCTATATCATAAATAAAATAAGTATTCTGTCGACGGTTATTTCACGTCGGTTCCATTTTATTTCTGATACTGTAATTGAGATCTCATCATGCTCATTTATTTCAGGTACCTGTGTTACTTCTGGAACTTTATCAATTGTGTCAGAAAACCTCTTCTGGAGGATTTTTCTCTTCTTGAGGAATTTTAATACAAACCTCTACTGGAGGCCTTATTTTCTTACTGGGGCCATCTTATCTCTTTGCTCCTTCTTCTCTATCGAGAATTTCTTTTCTTTTTGGAACCGAGTATATTCTACGCTTTATGCGTACTTTAGATTCATTTGCATACTATACTTGTTCTTCTGGAACATTAATTTGAACAGGAGCATATGCAGCTGGTATGGTCACACTTTTCAAATCAATAATTATTGTTAGGAACAATAGACTTAAGCTAGAGGGGGGGTGAATAGCTTATGATCGGAAATTAAAAACTTTGCAGGAAATAAGTGCGGAATTGAAGAATAGAAGGACACAAGAGATTTTTATACTGGTTCACACACAACTAATTTGTGGCTAATCCAGTCCTTCAAGATACACTTGAAGAGTTCACTATCTACCGTTAAGCTTC
>JAKUCV010003236.1:0-23847 GCA_028386065.3 Turnera subulata | reverse complement strand
GGGTCAGACCCGGACCCGTAGCTGCTGCTCACCTTGAGCTCGACGGCGGCGCGGCACGGAGTGGCGAGGCAAGGCGACGCAGCGACGAAGCACGGGAGCGGCGGCGGCAGGAGGTGCTCTACTGCTCGAGGTGGCTGCAGGCTGTCGTCGGCGAGGCGCAAAGTGCAGATCCGACGGGTCTGCTCCTCGGGTCTACGGCGGCTGGCGGCGCGTCGGCAGGCGGAAACGGGAGGCGACAGCGGCGGCAAGCTCGCGATGGCATGGTGAGGACGACGAAGGCGGTGGTGCGGCGAGAGGACGGCCGGAACAGCTACGGGTGAACAGTGCAGAGGCGGGTGACGCACTGTTCATCACCTTCTTCCTTTTTTCCCGAATTTCTTTCTTTTTTTTTTCTTTTCTCTATTTTTCTGATTTTCTTTTTTTCTGTTTCTTCTTTTTTTTTCCTTCCTCTCTCTCTCTGTATTTTTCTGTTTTCTTTTTTTTTCTTTTCTTATTTTTTTCTTTTCTTTTCTTTTTCCTCTTTTTTTTTCTCTCTTTTCCTTTTCTCTTTTTTTTTTCTTCTCTCTTTTTTTTTCTTTCTCTTTTTCTCTTCTCTTCTGCCTCTCCCCTGATTCTTCTTCTTTATAAACTGAGAATTTAACTATTTAACATGTGATACCAATAATACGATTCGTCCGTATTACGGGCGAATCCGATCCGGACTAGAAAATAACAGGTACCTCCTTAGTTATTTTCCGGTGTGATTTTCCGAGAAATTCCGAAAACCGAAAAATACCAACTTAGTTCCGAAAAATCCGCGAAAAAATCACGAGCGCGGGAAAACACTCGGATTCGAAAAACGACTCCCGTTTTACCTCGAATTAATTACCCAAGATTAATTCAACAGTAAATCACGGTAAAACAATTTCTACAGTCCCGGTAAAAATCCAAATTTTACCCGGGCTGTTACAGAGAAAATAAATATAAAATTATTTTTTGAATTTCTAAAATTTCACAAAACTGGAATTTTTAGTTAAAAATTTTTCAAATTGATTCTTTAATTCTTTAAAAATTTAAAAGAAGACAAAAATTAATTTATATTTTTTTAATTTTATTCTCTTAAAAAATAGAAAAAAATAAACCATCTAATAAATTTATTTCTCTTATTTTATTTTCTAAAAAACGAAAAAAAATTTACTCAAAATTTTGGAAAAAAAGGAAAAAAGGAATTCCACTCAATAAAAAAATTAGTCTTCTTTAAAAAAAAGCAAAAAAGAATTCTACTCAACAAAAAAATACTTTTTCTTTTTTCTTTTTTGTTATTTTATAAAAAATGAAATTTTTATTAAAAAAAAGAAAAAAGATAAAATATTTATATGAAAGGAGTTGGAGAAAAAAAGGAGAAATTTGTAAGACTAATAAGATTATTTCTGGTTATTTTATTTTTAAAGAAAAAACAAAAGAAATTGTGGGAATGAGAAAAAAGGAAAAAAAAGTCCTCCCCCCTCTCCGGCAGCCCGCAGCCCCATCTCCACTTTTTCCTCTTCCTCGTTCCTTAAGTGCTGCCCTCTGTAAAAGAAAGGTTCCACCAACAAAATCTCTACCAATCTCTATCTCATCATCACTAACTAAAACTACAAGCAATTAAAAAGCCAATTCAAATACCACTGATTCAATTCCCACAACAACACTGCCCTCCTCGCGGCGGTTACAACCCCTCTTCCTCCCCCTTCGATAAGATGAGGTATAACAAAAACACAAGTACAACACACTGTAGAATAACTGCACAACAAAGCCATGTTTTCTTTTTAAAGAATATGAATATTATGGGTTTTTTATATTATTATTCCGTCTGCAATCAGTGTATACTTAGACCAAGAATAAAAGTGGCCCTCTACCAGTACCAGTCCTGTAATCGGAGTAATGAGGGCACCAACATGTGTGTAACATCATGAATTGATAACAGAAGAAAGAAAAAAAAAAAAAGAGGAAAGGCCGTAGAAGAAGACGAACCATCCCAACTTCCTTCCTCCTTCTCCTCTTCCTTTTCATCCTCCTCCCCCACAATTGCAACCACGGGCAAAATCCAAAATCGAAATCGAAACTCAAATCCAAATTCTAAAATTCAAAAACCAAAATCGAAATCCAATTTGGCCGGAAGGGATTTCGGGTGCGGCGGATGCAGTGAGGAAAGGGGAGAGAGAGGAGGTGGGGGAGGAAGAAGAGAGGCTGAGGGGGAGACAGTGAGGGAAGGAGGGAGAGGTGATGGAGGTGTGGCCAGCGAGTAGGAGGAAGAGAAGGAAAGAAAAGAAGAAGAAGGAAGAAAAGGGAAGAAGAAGAAGAAGAAGAAGAAAAAAGGAGGAAAGAGAAAAAAAAATAAACGCTGAAGAAAGAAGAAAAGAGATAAAGAAAGAAGAAAAAAAAAGAAAGTCAGACGGGTGAAAAAAAAGTGAAGAAAAAAAGAAAAAAATAGGAGACATAAATCAACGGATCTTGAGCAATCCACGTGTCTACTATCTGCTGTCTCCGTTAAGTCTCATGACTGAAACGGAATCGGGTCAACCACAGGGGGTAAACAGTTGAATTATAAACTTCAGAGGGTCAAATACCAATTTATTTTTGTCAGGGGGTGATCCTAGTTTGACCGAAAGTACAGGGTATTTTGTAATGAAGCCAAGTCCAACCACATGATAGGAATATTTCTCAGACACTAAAGAAAAACAAAAAATTAAAATAATAGTGGGTCAAGGTGACTGTAAATTTGGGCGGTCTAGGACGGCGCCAAGGTTTAGGCGTTACGCTTAGATATTTCCTTTTTTTTTATTATTATTATTTCGTTTTGATTCTCTTATCCGCATAATGTGAGGGTGAAGGAAACTGATTCCTTCACCTACACCGTTCGCTTCGCATCGACCTGAAAAAATATGGAAAGAAAAGAAAAAAAAAAAAACGGATTCAAAACTCAGCAGAAAAATAAACCCAATTCCTCTCGGTAGAGGAAATGTCAGTGAATTAAAATCAACAGCAACAATCATTCTTTTTTTTCTCGACTCCATTCAATGAAAAATCGAATACAGAGGAAAAAAAAAGAAGAAGAAAACTAAACCAAAACGAATCTCGATTTGGTTCAAAAGAATTGTGTAGGCGGCTATATTCCTAATTTCTCTTCCTTGTTTTGTTCTAAACAACAGAATGAAACAATAAATCTGTAGCGTCAAAACCCTTCTTGGGCATCGTCATCTTGACACCACAGCTTGACATCGGCGCGTGGATCCCACTCCCACCATTCTCGGCGGCGTTGTCGTGGTGGTGGTGGAGGTGGTCTTCTTCGGCGTTGGAGGGAGGATGGTAGTACAACCGGGCAGTCTGAGGGCAGTGGGAATAAAACCTCCCGGCAATCCTCAACGCATCCAACAACTCCACGTACTTCCCCATTCTCTTCCTTTCTGTTTTCTTTTCTTCTTTTTTTTGTTTTTTTTTTTTGAGAATAAATCTTTGTAAAATCTATCCCTCCCTCCCTTTCTTCCTTCGAAAGAAGAGAGAAATTTGGAGAGAGAGAAAACAAAGAACAAAGAAAAAAAGAGTAATGTAATGTATAGAACAAATGAATGAGTTGAGGAGTCTTAGTGAGGAGAGAAATTTGGAGGCTAGGCAATTTATAAGGGGGCGCTACGCTAACCCTACCCTTTCGGTTTCGCCCCTTTCCTTCTCTCTTTCCTTTTCGGTTTCTTTTCTTTTTTTCTCGTTACAAGCCCTTCTATATTGGTGATTTATATTTTCGCCACGCAATTTTCTGGTATTGTTTTTTTGTTGGCATTCTTTAGCAAACATCAACCGCGTCGGTGCCACATGCCAGGCTCTTATTTATTTTCCTTATTTTCTCCATTTTGTTTGAAGGGAAGACTCTTCTATCATTTACAACTAATAAGTGTGTTTTATTCACGTCAGAATATATCAAAATTTAAATTTAATGTGTTAATATTTTGTAGCTCGTAATACTGAGGTTGTCTTGAGGGTCTCGAGTTTGAGTCTCAAATCAAGCCCTATAAAATAAAATAAAAATACAAAAATGTGATGTTTTATTCCAATGTGTAAAATTAAATACATTAGGCAAAAGCTGTCGTGAATTAGACGACAACCTACCTCTACTGAGTTGGCTAAACTAATTTGGTGACACCTAATTTCTGCTGACTAACTTGAGTATATAATTTTTTTTTTCCCAGAAAATTTTGAAAGTTCTCTGGCCCTTCAATGCAAAAGGATATATGTGTCTTCTAAACAATGCCAAGGGATATCTGACTTTCAAGAAAAAAAAAAAAAAAACAGAAATGACCAATATTGGTTTTGGTTTTTCATTTAAAGAAACAGACAGAATATGATGTGGTTTGATGTGTTATCGGGGCAGGAGGACATTTCAGAATATTTTAAATCCAACATGTAAAGAGGAAAATGCGGCGAATTTGTTTCAAGTTTAGTTATCTTTCCCATCTGGCATTCAATGAGCCCATATTCCGCGTTAGAAAGACAGCGTCAAGCTTTGGCATTACGCGTTGATTATTTATTCTTCACTAACTTTTGACGGTGTTGCTGGCTTGGAAGTTGAAAAAGGTTTGGTGACCTTTCTAAAGTGAAAATTGAATTTTGTGAAATTAAGATGCATGACAAAGTGGGTTAATTACGTTTAGACCCCCTAAATTTAGGTTTATTTTTCAATAACCACTCGAACATTTTTTTTCATCAATTCACCACCTGGACTCCCAATTTCGTTCCAATTGGTGCTTCCGTCCATGTGCCCATGAGTGCCGTCAGTGACACAAACGGAAGCCACGGATTTGCGCCACGTGTCTTAATCCTGGCCGCCCATTTATCCACTGAATTTATTTACAAATAAAACTAAAAAATTCAAACAAAAAATAAATAAAAGAAAGAAATAAAGAAATATTGTTGGAAGAAATGTTTTTTTTTCTTTTCTTCTTTTTTCTTCTTCTTTTCTTTTTCTTTTCTTTTTCTCCTTCCTCCTCCTCGCTGCCCATTTTTTTTTCTCTTCTTCCTTTCTTCTCTTTTCTTTTTCTTCTTCCTCCCCCATGCTCCTCGCTCCTCCTCCTCCTCGATGCCGGGTCCCTAAACGACGACCGCACGGACAAGACGTGGCGGGACCCAACAGGAGAGGAAGTCGGCACCTTCAACTCCACCAGGAACTCCCTCTCTTCCTTGCCGTGGAGCTCCCCGACCCTGATTGATCCCGGCCCGAACACGCCCGGCCAGCTCGAAGCAGAATAAACCGCAGATAGCTCTGCTGGAGCCGAATCGGGGACGAACCCAAGCTGTAGCGTCACGTCTTAAACCACAAGGTTCAGGACTCCGCCCAGGTACTTGGCAAACATATCTTTGGCCTGCGCGTGGTTGTACGCGCTCAATTCCCCAAACCCAACAGAATGGACCGGGGTTTCCAGGTGGGCGGCGGCGATCGCTTCAGATGAACCGAATTCCAGTGGGATGAGTTATCGTGACCATCAGAGAGGATAAGGATGGTGGAGATTGGGTTCTTCTCACGGCGATCCTCGATGACTTTGGCCGCCTTCTTGAGCGCGTCGTTGACACTCATCGCCCCTTGGCCACTCCCGATTGCTTCCAGAATGCCTAAAGTCGGGTAAGCCTGACTCCCATTTCTTTTCCTTGGTTTTCTTCTCTTTTCTTCTTTTTATTTCGGTTGGGTTGTTGATGGGTTGTTTTGCATTGTGAACGCTGGGCTTGTTGATGGCGGTGGTGTGTAGCCGTGTTGGTTGCAGGCTGGTGGTGTTCAGTCGGCTTGTTGCTTTGGGTGGCGGAATGATTGTTGCGCTGCTGTGTTGTGGCGGTGGATCCGGTTCCCGGTTGTGGACGGTGGCGTTGCTGTTGCTTGTGTTGTTCCAGGCAGCAAGGCCTAGGCTCGGCTTGGGTGTTTTTGAATTGGATCGATTTGTGTATTTGTCGGAAATGGCAGATTATTAGGGCTCGTTTTTTAGCTTTGGGGCATTTTCCGACGACTCGGGTTACGGTTCCGACGAGGACTATCGGGTTTGTGTTTTGGGGTGGGGGAAAGTATGGGCAGTGAGGGGGAGGAGGAAGGAAAAGAAGGAAAGAAGAAGAAGGAAGGAAAAGAAAGAAAGAAGAAGAAAAAGAAAAAAAAAAAAAGGAAGAAGAAGGGAAGAAAAAAAAAAGAAAAAAAGAGTGGCTGTTGAGAAGAAGAAACGAGAAGAAAAAAGAAGAAGAAAAAAATAAAAAAGGAAGAAAGAAAAAAAAGTGTGGATGAAGAAGAAGAAAAGAGAAAACGAAAACAAAAGAAGAAAAAAATAAAGAAAAGAGAAAAAGAAAGTAGAGAAGAAAAATAAATCTATTTAACTGGAAAAAAAATTTCTGTAAACATAAATTTAATAGATAAAATGGGCGGCCAGGATTAAGACACGTGGCGCAAATCCGTGGCTTCCGTTTGTGTCAGTGACAGCACTCATGGGCACATGGACGGAAGCACCAATTGGAACGAAATTGGGAGTTCAGGTGGTGAATTGATGAAAAAAAAAAGTTCGAGTGGTTATTGAAAAATAAACTTGAATTCAGGGGGTCCAAACGTAATTAACCCTGACAAAGTCCCCCCAGACAACCCCGTAGGGTTAGACTAGTTCGACGGAACTATTCTAACTTAATAAAGACAAGTTGTTTGGAATTGTGGGAAAGCAACACAAGCAACACTTTAGAGACAAGAGGCCTTAATCTGAGTAGCATAGGCCCGTTAATGTCAAGAGGAGAAAAGTCCCTCGGGACGGACTTGCGTGGAAGCAAAAAAGCTGCTTGCAAAACCTATTCCTATATGATTTTATTTTTAGCCTACAGGTCTTCCTTCATATCCCCTACTCACTAACTGCGGTAACAAATATCTTAGCTCATCTGACGGGGGTGAAACACTTGCTTTACACACCCTCTTAAAATGGTTGAGAGGATCCTTTTGGCTAAATTAGTAATTTTTTCCAAGATAACTCACGTAAAAAAACTAAGAGGGCAACAACAAACAATATGACTTGCACTGCAGATGTTCATTCCAACTGCAAAAGAAGGCGATTGAATAATAATTATAATTCAGGTTGCTCCATCTCTTTAACCATTAAAACAACCAACTCCTCTGAGTTGGTTCCATTTCACTACGAAACTACAATTACCATACATAACTCCAAACAAAATTCTTTCTTGTTTATAGTGAAACAAAAACTTTTTTGTGATAGGCACATCGGCAACTAACCCCCCGAGCCCAAATGCTGTTCACCGTTGCCGATTTCAGTGTGTGTGGGAGGCTTATAAGCTTAGATTGGTCCCGGAAGGCTGTTCAGTTGTCACATCCTCGATAGTAAGCACTGGTCAGTCATCAGCTACTTCATCATCCATCCCCAATGACTTTTCAGGTTCCTCCTCATCAGAGTCTGAAGATAATAGCTCATTTTCATTCCCATCCGAAGGCAGTTCAGTTGTATCAGCCTTAGTGGCTAAATGCTCGTCAGCTGTACTGCCTTTTAGTTCATTATCATTGAACAGATCACCTTGCACAGGGATAACTTTCTGTTGCTGGGATGACATGATACTTGCAATGGCTCTCAAAGGTGCAGAGTCCTCGTTACTATCATCTACTTTAGGTTGCTCAGCTGAGTTATCATCCAGTCGTGGAGGGGGCACAAAGAACGGAATCCTACCTCTCTGCCAATCATGAAGGATCATCTTTGCAGCAGTCATCAAGTCTGGTTCACCTCCCTGTGCAGAGATCATCCAAACTGTCCATCAGCATAGATATATACCTTTACTAAAAGAACCAGGACTTTTCTATGAAGGGAACATTTTGTAAAACCGTGAAACAAAATTTGTCTTTTGGGATTCAACTCTTTTGATGTTGGTAACAAAAATTATGTTTTTAGCAGACTAAAAACATATCTCTGACATATCTGATTATGTTGCTCTTATTCCAAAATATTTACACGGACACCAACTCCGTAACACCCACCCACAATAATAACTTCAAAGAAAGAGCACTTGGGTAAGTATATAAGAGTATCATCACCATCAAGCAAAACCAAACACATGGAAGATCCTCTGCACTGGTCAGATCTACTGATTCCAGTACTTCAGTTCAGAGTTCTTCATACTATTCTATAGATTTTAAGTATAAAAGTTATAACTCTATTCATTTCCTTTTGTTCCAGCAAATCACAATCCCAAAACCACAGCCCCTCCAACCAGCCATTGAGCTGCTACATCCAGAAGCCATTTTCTTAACATCCTAGGTCATTAACAAAGAAATAAAATCTAAAATTTACCTTCAAAAGTTTGCCTGTTGACTTGCACAGCTGAACAAGAAAGTCATTGTCATCATCCCTGATTACAAGAGCAGTTGTTTGGTCAGTCAGCAACAACAGGATTTCTAACTGTGAAATCAATAAAGGGCTACTTTCAAAGGTTAGCAATGAATATGAAACTTTTCCTGTAACCTAACTGTCTAAAGCTTTTAGCAAAAAAGAAAAAAATAGTACATAGACTTAAGATGTAAGAAACATAAGCAGCCGGGTTTCTTATATTTGATGGAACAAATGAGGACTTATTATAACCATAAGCCTTGCATCTCAGACTTTGGAACCTCATAGCACCTCTTATCAGCTGTATTCTAGGAATTTCAAACTGTTGGGCATGTCCAAAAAAGGATGCACTTTCAATACGTGGAAGCAAGTTCAATTACTGATAGCTAGATCTCTATGGTGGGCGTAACACATTGTAAACCATTTCTACACTAAGAGTTTAAGCAGCACAATTATCCTGTGCAAAATGATTCAAAACAAGATGATCTGCGAAGTATGGGCTAAGTAAACCATGTAACGCTCACCAATCATTAATCTTATACGCTCTTTGCAGGTGTTCCTTCTTTACACGTTTCAGAACTTCCCCAATATGCTCAGAAGCATCATGCAAGTTTGTGACACGTACCTAGAAAAGAACACAAACCATTCACCAATACAAAATAATATAAATATTAAACAACTTAAAGCAAAACGGGTAGCAGTAAGATTTTTAAGAACGGTTTGTAGACAGGGAACAATAAATTCTCCCAGCTTGAGATCATTGCTCCGTCTTCTATTTCTTAAGACACTTTTGAAAGTTAAAATGGGAATATGAAGGGATTCTTGTAGAAATCTTTTCCAAGTCAAACTGCTGCTTTATTAATTCATTCCTTTCTCTTAGGCTTCCATTGGAAGTGGTATAACAGCTAGCCCAGATGAATAATTTGCATTGTTCTTAACAGAATAGATGAAAACGTTTACAGTTGTGAAGGTCTCACTAACTGCTTCTCCTCTATATGTTTTCATATGCGAGGTACAAGGAACCCTAAAACCATTAGTTTTTCCTTATTCTCCAATTAGCAAGGAAGGTGTGGAAAGAACTGTATCGGATTAGGAAGCGCCCAGGTGGAGCATAGCAGGAGCGAGCAGACATGGTTTCAGGATAAAGAATAGGAGAATCTATAGAAATGAGCTATTTTTTCTCTACCATGTGCCATGGACAAAAAGAAATTAATAGAATATCTTACTATCCTTCCTTCCTGAACTCAAACAGCTGGTTGTAATGGGTTTTTTCTTGCCACTATTATGTATGCTTTCTTAAAATTTAACCATTTGCAGAAGGGGTTTAAAGTCATCATTTTTTAACATTTGTTTCATCCCAAGTACTTTCAACTCTCTGGTTTTGCTAAATACTTCTGTCTCTACCAAAATTTTCTTAATATAAAATATAGTTAGAAAGAAAAACAACTCAACAGCACTTCTATTGGTTTAGAATGAATTCAAAAAGAGAGAAAGAGCCATTGTCAATAAATTATAGTATTTGTAAATCAGCAAATGGAAAGTGTCTAGTGATTACTTAGGAGATACTATGAAAGGTTATTAGAGTCATTGAGCATGAAACTTACCACACCCTTTAATACAATATCTGTTTCAGAGTCCCTATTCTGGTAAACGACTCCAGGGCAGTCAATCAAGAATATTCTCTTGGTGAGCGTGATATACTGCCAAACTTTAGTCTCACCAGGGATTGGGGCAACCTTGCAAACCTAAATGGAAAAATAAATTTGATAAGTTGAAAAATGCAATCTTACTGGTTTACACCAACACCCAATTGAAATTAACCAAAGCAGAAAAAGGCAATTACATTCTTGGTACGTAGAGTGTTTATAACTGATGACTTCCCAACATTTGGGTAGCCAACAAATCCCACTGATACTGCCTGCTTGTCACTTTTTAAGCGAGCGAATTGCCTCAAGACTGATAGAAGAGAACCCTAATACCAACACAGAAGTAAGATTGGAAAATTAGCATAGAGCCTGGAAATAGCTCCACAAGCACAGAGCATATCAACTGTAACAACTAACAGGTAGTATGGACAGCAGCATGGTGACATGCAAGATATATTATCGAACCTTGCCAAAAGATTTGTTGATGCTTGCATGGAAAGCTAGAGTAGGATATTCCTTGGACAATACTCTGAGCCATCCTTTCGTTGCCCAAGCAGGGACAAGATCACACTTCGCCAACAGTAAGAAGTAGCTTCTGATCAGAAACAGATTAAAAATAACAAATTCTAATAGCATCATTTCAGGAACAGCATAAATGCCAGAAACCAACCTTGTTTAATAGAAGAATCATGTGTTTATGTTTACAATGCTCTTTCAAATGCTTCTCTAAATGATAACACCTTGTGCCCTGGGGGTCCCTAGCATCCAAAACCTGTAATGAAATAGTGAGAGGGGATATACTCCTTTGTTCAAGCAATTACTGCTACACATAAACACATAAAACCAAAACTGAAGGGCATGCTCTGCCACCAGCTGAAATTTTTAAGTGGGTAATTGTTTAAATTTTCACTCTAAATCAGCAAAATAACAAGAACTCACAAAAACTAGAAAAATAAGAACTTTTGAGTTTCAGTATTATAAACAAGACTGTCAAGTGTTAGTTAACCTGATTCTGCCGTCATTCTAGTTTGCTAATTTCAATTGATCCAGCATTATTTATCCTCTTCACAAGTCATACCAAGTCCAAGGGACGACCAATGCATATCATAAGACAACAAATTCTAGGCTCAGGATATCTAGCACAATCTACGTCGGTTTCGTGGAAAGAAGGAATTGCTCAAAATTATGTCACTAGCTAAACTAAAGATAGACCAACCTGGATAACGACATCTGAAGAGTCTATGACTTTGTACAGTTCACCCCAAATACGCTTACTCTGCCCCTTCTCAAACATTGTGTGGCGAACAAGGTCCCTAAACCCATCTCCTTCACTTCCTTCCCCAGAATTACTTGCGTTAAAAGCTTCTGCAAAGTTGCAAAGCAAGAAAATGAATCGCCAGAGAAAATAAATCGCCAGATAGCAAAACAGACTTGTAAATTGACACACAAACACCAACTACTCACCCAAAAACCAAATTCAAAGACAGAACAATAAGACAAATAAAATTTTACCCTGAGAACCATCAGCTTTCTGCACTAAGGCCTCATAATCTGAGGCCAATAGATTCGGTCTCTTTCGCTTCCTTTTAGGCCCAAATGCATCCTCAAACGGCTCAGTATCAAGAAGATGGACTCTAGCTTGCTTCACATAACAAAGGCCAAAAAAAATTCAAAACCATCACAACGGAATTAAAATTTTTTAGAAAAAAACACACAAATGCAAAAGCCAGGAAAGCAAGCTAGAGTTTACCTTCTGGTGATCGTTCAAGAGTGAAAGTGGCAACCTCCTCTCCTTCAAAAGAACATTATAATTATTTGACATCCGGCTTTGCAGCTCTTCCCTGAAAAACTCAAGCTCTTTCTGATTCACAACGCGCGTGTTCCCTACAGTTCATCCCATACGACATCGTATTAAGCAAAACCACAAATAACGGAGGAAGCTAATTAACGGTTAGATGAAGTTTAGGGCGATGAGAGTAGGTAGAGCGGCCGTACCGAACCAGCGGCGGTCGGGCTGGATGCGGGTGTTGGGGAGCTCCTTGGACTGGAGGTCGTGCTTCAAGACCTTGCCCTTACGGTCCCTCTTCGGCCTAGTGTTGTACATCTTGAGCCGCCGCACCGTGGAGGCGCTTCTCTTCTCGCCGCTGCCTCCATTGCTCCGGTTTGTGTCCAGCGAGTGCTTCGGCTTCCCGGAGATGTTCACTTTCCTCTCTTTACCCTTCACCATCTCTCTGTTAAGGTTCAATCTCCCCGTACACAAACGCAGAAACACAGAGAGGGAAGAAGGCGTAGTTGCCTATGTCGTCGAGTCGAGCTTGAAACCTCTAGGGTTTCGGAGGGAAGTTAGAAAAGGCGCAAAATAGGTGTTTATAGCTAACTGGACCGCTTTCGTGGTGCCGGCCCAATTAACAGCCCAACAATTACTAATACGCTATACTAGTCAATTTTCCGACGTCGGCTTCGCCATGCAACGGCAGGTCGGTTTATTTTGTATTCAAAGGTAGTGACCGGTGAGCTGGATTAGTTTGGGCCCGTTGTTATCCTTTAAAAGTGGATTAGTCCAAGATACCAGTACAAAAGAAAAAATAAAAATGAAGAATCTCATGAATCTCATTTTGGGACTTCACCAATCTCAAAATATTAGAATAGTGATTGGAAATTATAGAAAAAGTTAATGTCTATATTACTTTATTATATCATAATTTATCTCTAACTTTTTTTATATGCTTAAATAAAAAGAAGAAAAAACCAAAAATAAGAAATTTTTTTTCCAAAAGATCACTCTCCCATATAGGAGAGAGAAGTTTGGAACGGTCAATTGAATAATTTGCAAATATATGTATGAAATAATATAATTTCTAAAATTTATTAATAAAATCGTGGAGAAGGGGGTATTATTATTAGAGTCAAAGCACAGAATTGCTTCTGTTACATTGTGGTATGACCTCTTATTTATACTAGTTTTTACACTTAATGAGCAAGAAATATATTATTACACCCTTACTTTACAAGCTGAGTCATGGCTTCTCAGTAAGCTTTGGGAAACTTATTAGACACGTTGAGTTTTTCGGGCTCTCTTCTTGGGTTTCGGGGCTGTCGTGGAGCTTCCCAGGGAACCCTAAGTCTCAGAATAGCCGTAGAGCTTCCGAGGGAACCCTTTAACTAGTTTGGGCTCTTCATTTGTGCGGTTTCTTGGGCCATCAGGAAGTGTAGATTGTAGGCTCGTGCACGTTGGGTTTGCGATTATTTTTGGCTACATCGTTTATGTATTCAATTAACCTTAGTATGCACCCTAAAAGACCTACTTTGTGATTGAGCTAGTTAAATATTAGTGTATTAAATTGGTTGTTTGCCAATAAAAAAAAAAATGAAAAGCCCTCGAATGATACTTCCAAAAGTTCGATATAAAAATGAATGGGTCAAATGGAACCGGGCCGAGTTCAACTAAATCGGCCGTTACGTGGATTTTTTTGGCATATTACCAAAACTGCCCCAACAGCAGAGCCAAGATTTACAAATCGGTGGCATGTAATAGTGAGTTGTTCCATGTCGCAAAACCCAAAGGACGGAAACCCTAATCCTCCCCCGAATCCTTAAACCCTCGTTGGCTGTCTGCTCTGCTCTGCTTAGAGGGAGAGATAGAGCGAGCGGATCCCCTGCTCCTCTCTTTCCAGTAGATGCACAAAACCCCGATTGCAGAGGCATCCGACACCCAACAACATTATTTAGCCTTCAGGCCCCGCCAAGTAGCACTGCAGCAGCTGCGCCACAGCCACCCAGGTAGGAGGATGGACCAAAAACGCCTCACCGACGAACAGAGGACCCTCTTGCTTCGCTCCATTGCTCGCTTCCTTCAAAGCAACGGCTTTTCCAAGACCTTCAAGAAGTTCCGCTCTGAAGCCCAACTCCAGGTCCGTTCTTTTTCTTGTTTATCTTCTTTTTTTTTTTTCTTTTTTAATTGTGTTTTACTACATTTGAGGATTCTTATTTTGATTCTCCATTGTATTTGTGGAAGTAGGATTCGGAGGATTCCGTGTTTGATTTGGAAGATATTAGCTTCAAGTTTCTGGTGGAGAAACGGTATAACTTTTGATCATCATTTGTCTTAAATATTCATGAAGGTTTTTTTCTTTTTTGTAATTCTGCGTACTTATTTGTGAAGAATTTCATTATTGTACTATGTGTTATTTTGATGTTAGGCCCTTGCATTTTTGTCCAATATTGAGGCTTGTTTTGCCTTTCTTTTCGTGGGTCTAGTGATGATACCGGGGAGAGCAAGAAAGTTAAACAAAGTTCCGATTCTATTGGCCATCAAAAACAACTCATTGAGGAAGTACCAAACCCTGCAGAAGATGGTGTGGTTGCAGCGGCTGATAAGAAAAGCAAGGACAAGAAGAAGAAGAAGAAAAGCAACCCGGATTCTGACCAACCAGTTGATGGTGATGGACAACTCCCGCCAGAATCACAGCCCGTGGCAGCTGTAGAAAAATCTAAGGACCCAGTAGTTTCGGAGACTGATAAAGTAACTGAGAATCGGCACAAGGAGAAGAAGAAAAAGAAGAGCAAGCATTCTTCTGATCCTGCTGACAAAGTCGAGCAACCCCTCAAAGAGGAGGGCAACGAAGGGGCTAAGGCTTTGGATGACAAGAATGGCAGTTCCAAAGCAAAGAAGAAAAAGAAGGATGCTGCTGCATCTGAAAATGTTGAAGATGCAAAGTCTGATAAAGTTGATTCGGAAAAGGATAATTTAAAAAAGGATTCTAATGAAGATGTGAGCGAGAAACAGAGTAAAGGTTCCAAGAAAAGGAAACGAGTGCCTTTGGAAGAAGATGGCACTCAGCCTACTCAAGAGAAAGTTGTTGACGACTCCAAACGTAGAAAGACAGATGGTTCAGAAGAAACCAATGGAAATGAACAATCTACACAGCTGAAGTTGTCCTCAGCAACTGATGGGGAAGCTCAGAATGGAGATAGTAGTTCCACCCCGAAAATTGATGGCCATGCAAATGGGAGCCTGAAGGCAAACGGAGAGAAGTCTGAGAAGCAAAAATCCACAAAGAAGCCAGACGCTGGTTCGGTTGAGGTACGGTTTTGAACTTCATACTTCCACCTACTTCGAACCCACACAAATTGAGAATACTAATGTATTGTATTGTAACTAACAATAGAGGCATAGGTATTTCTGAAGTCCTGTTACTTCTAAACTTTTAACCAGTCGAACTCCTAGCTCAATGCTAAATCCTGATCACCCAAATTCCTATTACATAAATGTTCCAGGGATCGGATATTACAATTAATGCATGTTAGATTCAGCACGAATCAAGTAAGAAGTGACTATAAGAAATGGGGCTTTTGGTAGATGATGAATGTAATGCTCCTTTGCAAGGTGGCATTCAAAATATTTGCCATGTTATGCTGACAAAAATACTATGGTGCGCATCAATAGCAGAACTTGGAGCTTAAAAATATCTATGGTGCCCCAAATTTAAGCATAACATAAACCATGAAACATTTAGGCTATAGATTTTAGAAAAATATAAATTTAATCTTGGACCTAGAGAATCTCCAGCGAATCTGTAGACTCTTAAAACATCTTATGTACTCGAATCACCAAAAACAGATCATTTTTTATCATCTGCGTCACTCTAGCATGTTTAACTGTTATAAAGAGCCTTTATTGGCTGTTTTTGATTAGACTGGGAACTATATTATTGCAGCCTAAGACAGCGAATCGTTTTCAAAGGGTGAAAGTTGAGGAGGTGGTGTTCACTGATGAGAGGCTTCAAGACAATTCATATTGGGCAAAGGTATGGTGAATTTGTAATTTTTTTTTTTTTTTTGCATCTTTTTTGCCTGTTTACATTTTCAGGAATAACATTTTAGTTTTGGCTGACTGGAAATGCTCTGCAGGATGGTGCCGACAGTGGGTATGGTGCAAAAGCACAAGAAGTTCTTGGGCAAGTTAGAGGAAGGTACGTTTTTCAATTAAGCCTCTTATATATCTTCGTGCAAACAGACAGATTCTGGTTTCTGGTGTAAACAAAGGACATTAATGAAATTAGAGGGTAATAATTAAAAGTTTATGGCTTTGATGCCCACCCTCAAAAAATGTTTCAAAGAAGCATGTAGTAGAAAGAGTATCAGGGACAACATCACGAGATGACAAGCCTGGAAACACACAGAATTATTGAGAATGCATGAATGTAGTAGAAATAGTAAATGTTATTTTCTATTGAGAAAACCTGAATGTACCATGTTCTTCAAGTGTGATGTATAGCATTTTTTGGTAAAATGTCATTCATGATTATCTATCTACCTGCAGTCAACAATCCACTTCTTTTAAGAGTTTCCTCTTGTTCATGTTCTTTGTAACCATATTCCGCAGCTTTAATGAACTTCCTCTTGTTCGTTTTCTTTGTGACCAACTCTTTCTCTTGCTCTCTGTATTCAGGGATTTTAGGCATGAAAAAACAAAGAAGAAGCGTGGAACATATAGAGGGGGCCAGATTGACTTGCAATCCCATTCTGTTAAGTTCAATTACTCGGATGATGAATGATCAAGGTCTTCTTTTTGTGAGATGTGTTAGTCTTTCTTTTTGACCATTTGGACTAGCTTTCTAGTGAATGAGTCTATGCATTGAACTTTGTGATGTCGATAATTATATTGTTTTGCACTCTGAATAACTTGAGAGAAATGTGCTCGGCCATTTTTTCGTTTTGAAAATATCTTAGTTAACACAAGGATTTTGGACCTTGACATTGGTTATTGGTGTCGCTCGGGCATGACTAAAGGCATTACCCCGAACAAAGAAATGAAGAATTCATAAGGCCTATTCTTATGGTGTGGTCTTAAAGGGAAATATTTCTGCAACCATAAGAAAAACAGTTATAATACTGGCCACCCTCATGGAAAACAATAGGGGAAGCTTAATGTTGATCATGAGGGTGGGCTGTCAGTGATAATCGTGGAAATCTTTTTGGTCAGGCTCTATTGTTCTTCCGTATTTTGGAGGGCTATTTATTGGTTTTGCAAAGCTATGGGTTCAAGGAGAGTACTGAAATTCGCACCGGGTTTACTCTATTGCGTGAATTCATCTCACGTCGCATAGATCTTTTCCCCTCATGACTCTTATCCCTTTTTTAAATCCATACTACAGGGCATCTTTGAGTCTTGACACAGGGGTCTCTTCTTTTCCGGTTGATTCTGTTACTGCTGGCATTAGTTTCCGAGTATGTTATGGGATTTTGTATCCTGGAGACAGGAACCACGAGGAAAACTGTCTTGCTCCTCCAGTCATCGTATCACTTTTTTTCTTTGAACGAAGTCATCGTATCACGATTACCTCCAGCAAAGTTGAATGAAATTAATGGATATCGATAAAAAGTAACGCATTGCAACCTGATAGTTGTCAAGTTGTCGCTCAAAATAAAAGATTAAGTACATTAGTATGAATCATATGCTGGTTGTTGATGATGAAGAGTAATTCCAAAAAAATGACTGTTCAAGATGTAATGCAAAAAATGCAAGCAGCCAGAAAAGATGAAATTAAGGTAATGGATAAAGCAACACAACATGGACATCAAGAAAGAAAACTTCCATACAAAATTTTAAAATGTATTCGGAGCAGACCCGTGAATAAAATTCAAGCATTCATTCACCCGATAACAATGCCATGTAATTACATGGAGCACCAACAATTTTCATTTGCACTTCCATTTTCATCATCCTGTGAGTGGAAAGTATTTCATCTACCTATAATAAGAGAGTACTAGTGATAGATAACACATACAAAGGCCGCAGAAAGACCATGAGATCCACTGCATGTTTGGTTGATGTTGATGGTTGATATCCTTCCTATCAGTGCTGGTATTGGTATTGGTATATTGGTAATTATATATATAATATATATCCGAAAACAAAAATCTCCCATGGAGTGGGACGCCAATGGCCCTAAATAAAAGCTGGGTAACTTGCCTACTGTATTTCTGGGCTGACTTTCCTAATGCATTTTCTCAAGCAATCTGCCAAAAAGAAAAAAAAAACATACAGTGATTATCTTTATCTTATCAATCATTGATTTTAATGATAAAATCATTTATTAATGAAGGGTTCGGGGAAAATCAGTTAAGCAGCAATACCATGTAAATATAGGGGTCTCGACGCCCTCCTGTGCCTGATCTTTTGAGTTTTTCAGCCTTCAGCAATCTGCTGGAAACTTAAATGGTTAGAAGCAGGACAAAATATGAAGAGCCAATCATTATCAGACTGTGTGTTTTGTTGTGTATCTCCTGTGTGTAAATTTCAAAATACTAATCTCACACCTTCTTAGAGCTTTGCTGGTGTCAGGGCTGTCACCGAGCAGTTGACGGATCCTGACTTCAGAGATACAGCAACCCTTGGAGAGCAGTTTCAGAATCGCCACGGCTTTGCGTCTCACTGCAGACGAATCAGGAGCAGCCACGCGTCTCTGCTTTTGCACCACCACCACATGTGAAGTCTTCAGGCTCCTGGAAGTGGAAATTTGGGCTCCTGCACGGCTCCGGGCCGCCCTAGAAGCTGCGCTGGAACTGGTGGACAAGCAGCTGGACTCAGGTCCCTCCTCCCCCCCTGAGGCTGAGGCTGATGGCGCCGGTAGTGGAACGGAAGCTGTTGGTTTCCGGTGAGCGGGAGAGATCCAGCGGACACTGGAGCGCTTCCTTTGCACCACCTGAAAAGGAGGAGGAGGAAGGAATTTATAAAATGAGACAATTCAATGGAGGAAGAGATCTGGAACCGAGACGCTAAAGATGTTGGTGCGATTATGAAACAGGGGAGTCGCGGCTAATCAATTACTAGATAGAAGCAAGGAGCCGAGGAAATCTTGTGATTACAATGATTTTTAAACAGTCGAAATTGATCTATCCGCGATCATTACTGATTCACAGTACAAGATATTTAAAATCATAAGCAAGAGAAAGGCCCGTTCCCTGCAAAAAATTACGATAAACAGAGCCGATGTTTGTTTTCAAATTTGAAACAGTTACTAAAATCAACTCAGCTGGACTACAAAACACTGAATTTTTATTTTCTTTAGTTTATAGTTTAAACAAAAGAAAAATCGAGCTAGAATCATAACACTAAAAATTCAGCCAAACAGAAACGAGCAAAACCACGCAATGAGCAACAAACAAGCAATGTATAGTTACAAAGAGAAGAAAAATCATGATCCAAACAGGAACAGGAACTTGCTACTCAAACGATCGCTCTAAAAACACAGAAGCGAAAGGGGAAAGCGTATCTGAGAGCTTATTTAGCCATACCTTGGGCTTCATTTCGTGGCCGCGAGGCACAACAGAGACTATCCTTAGCTTGTGAGACAACCTCGCATTCTCCTGCACCTTCGATGATCTCGACATGGCGGCTTCGCTCGTGATGAGAGACGAGGAGCTGCTCGAAATAGAGCTCAAGCTCTCCTTGCCGCGGCTGCCGTCAAAACCAAGCCTACAAAGTTGAAAAAAAAGAAACGAGAGGTCAAGTACTCTGCGAAATCAACTTAAAATGTGAAAGAGAAACAAACAGTTTCGAAATTCTCTTAAAAGTTTTTCAGAGTTTACTTTCGATGAGGAGGAGAGGGAGGAGACGTGGTGGTGGAGAGGAGGAGAAGAGCGGAAGCGACAGAGCGTTCAAGGCGAGAGGGGAATGATGAAGCCATGTTTGTTGTTGTTGTTGTTTGGCTGGGTGGTTAGTTTTAAAAACGAAACGTTTCGGTCTCTGTGTTGTGTGGGAATGGCGGTTCTGGTTCAAAATATTTGAATTTTGCTTCCTTCTCCTCTCCCTCAGTTAAAAAAAGAGTTGCGAGTGAGGGTGAGAAAAAAGGGAGAAAGCTGCATTTTATCTCTTCTCTCTCCATAACGGTTTTCATGGTTATTTTTGCCATCTCGTTCGTTTTCCTGTGGTGCTGTCACGGAAGATAATCTGATCTGACAGCTGGGTTCGGATTATTGCCAGGTGGCAATTTACAAAAGCCCCGGCTGCTTCACATCCAGTGAAGGAAGTGTGAGTGTAGCCTTTGGATCGAGTTTTTGTTGCTTTTATTATCGTGAATGCCATGTCAAGCCAGCATTTCCTTTTTCCTTTTGTTGGGCTAAAACAAATAATGAATATATGTTCCAAAAAAAATTATGATGCGAAAATTCATATTTTTTCTAAACCTATCAAGTTTTACTAAAAACTTTACTAATTCCACATTACGTTCATATTCACTACTCCAATTACTAAAGAATCAAATAGATGGAATTATATATATTTATTATTACTGATGTGTAATCTCATACCCTATTTTACATGAACAAGTGTTCTCGCGTTGTTTAGTTATGTAGTATTATTTCTTAGACAAAAATATATTATTTATATAGACATAAATCTATCTAAAAAGAACCTATCTAGCAACCTGCTTCAGACAACAAGTAGTTTTTTTTTTTTGTAAAAATTCAAATAATTGCATCTATTTCTTCCACTATACTATTATCGGTATTATATATCTGAGATAGGATAAGTTTGAAAATCTGTTAACGACTAAACCCATAATAAAAAGGATGTAACATGCATCGAACATGATAAACATTCCTTCTAAGTTTTTCTTTTTTTTTTTTTCTTTTTGAACTGTGAGCTTTCGTTGATCTTGTGTATATACTGTTAAACGGAATAAAGGATTTTTTGTACCTGTACTTGGCCTCGATTTGGTTTTTGGTACCTATACTGAAATTTCATGATTTTTGGTACCTGTACTTGGTGGTTTTCATTAATTTTGGTATTTCCGGTCATCGGAGACACGTGTCAAATTTATGTGAGGCAACGTCATCTTAGGGTCAACCCCACCTGGGTTCCACCAATTTTGACCCGAAACCACAGAAAACCGACCCAGGGTCTAACCAACCCAATACCAAAATTTTATTTTTAAAAGTGAGATTAAATTTAAAATGGATTATAAAATTAATTAAAATTAATTAATTAGTCTAATTTATAAATAAGAAGTGAGATTAAAATAAAAGAATTATATTTTAAAAAAATATAAAATTTTTAAAATAAAATTTTTATTAAATTGAATTATGTAAATATAAATTTTTAATAATTTTAAAATAATATAATAATTTTTAACATAAATTTATGAATAATTTTTAAAAATAAAATTTTATTTTAACAAATATATAAAAAATTTAAAATATAAAAGTTTTATTTTCCTTTAAAAAAAACATAAAAATTATATATTTATGTGAAATTTTATATAAATTAATGTTAATTTTAAAATTATATTTTATTTTAATTTTAAAAAATAATAATTTATTTTAATTTTATAGAAATTATATAAAAAATTTTAAATTTTAAATAAAAAAATTTACAATAATTTTGTTAAAAATATATTTTTAAAAAATATAAAAATTTATTTTATTTTTAAAAAAATTATTTTTAGAAATTATTATCATTATTTTTAAAAATAAAAATTTCTATTTTTAGAAAGTAAATATATAAAATTTATATACTTATTTATATTTTTTTAAAAAATTATGATTCTTAAATTTTAATGTCACTTCTTATTTACCCGTGAGATTAATTATTTATTTTAAATTAATTTTGTAATGTATTTTAATTTAATTTCACTTTTTAAAAATGAAATTGGGATATTTGGTATGGTTAGACCCGGAACGGGTCGTTTTTTGGTGATTTCGGGTCGAGATTGGGGGAACCTAGGTGGGGTTGACCTCCAAGATGATGTGGCCTCTTATAAATTCGACACGTGTCTCCGGCAACCGTCCGGCCACCAGAAGTACCAAAATTCATGAAAACTACCAAGTACATGTACCAAAAAACATGAAATTTCAGTACAGGTACCAAAACCCAAATCGAGGCCAAGTACAGGTACCAAAAAAATCCTTTATTCCACTGTTAAACTATACAAAAAGTTCATAACATGTAGAAGGATGGCGCACGTTAAAACATAGACAACTGCACCCTTTACACGTAAATTTATGACTTGGAAAATAAGTTAACCTAGAGGGCTCACAAAAATTTAGAACAAGAATACAATAATAAATAGGAAAATTAATAAAGTTGTAAATTAAGTAGCCCAAAATTTCACATGTAGACATGATATTGATAGGAATCAACCAGGTTGTCTATGGGATTTTTTATGGATGCTCCATCTGACAAATAAATAAAAGAGGAAGTAAGCCACACACAGGGTTGCTACATAGCTTGGACAAACACCACCGACTTCCTCTCCAAGTTTTGTTTTTTGGTTTTATTACTAGCATTTCTTAACCTTTTTTCAATTCGTCCCAGGGAATTAATGAAACCAAGTAGCTGACAACCAAGCTGCTCTCGCCCTACAGGAGGATGAAGCATTGATTTTACAGCCGGATCTTAGGAATATTCCTCGGATTAAAGCGTTTTTTGATCCATGTGTAAGGCCTCAAAGTTGGTTTTCATCCCCGTGTAGGATTTTGGCCAGTTTACATCCCTCCGTTCATAGCGTTTGGTTAGTTTTGGTTTGTCCGGCCAAAATCGTTGATGTGGCAATTTTTTTGACTCCACATCAGCTTTGTGGGGCCCACATGTCAGGGTTTAACCCAAAACCAAATCAATTCCACCCGACCCCGTTTCTTCCAACCGGTTAACCCGACAAAAATGCCCCACCCCCACATTTTTTTAACTTTTTAGTTAAAATGCCCAAATTATAATCTTTATTCTTAAATTAATTTTGTTTAATTAAATTTTCACACATCCCAATTTTTCGCACCCCAAATATAATTTTTTTAACACTTCATAATTTTTTTAACACTTTTTTTTTCTTTTTTTCTTTCTTTTTTTTTCTTTTCTCTCTTTCTTTTTTTCTTTTCTTTTTTCTTTTCTTTTCTTTTTCTTTTCTCTCTTTCTTTTTTTTCTTTTTTTTCTCTTTTCTTTTATTCTTAAATTAATTTCTTTTTTTTTCTCTTTTCTGGTTCAAAAAGAAAAAAAGCTTAAATTAATTTTAGGAAAAAAAGAAAAAGAGAAAAAGAATAAAAAAAATCTAGACAAGTGGGTAAAAGGGTCGGGCGAACGGGTCGGATGGGGCTGGGTCGGTTTTGGGTTAAACCCTGACATGTGGGCGCCACAAAGCTGATTTGGAGTCCAAATTCCCACATTAGCGATTTTGGCCGGACAAACCAAAACTAACCAAATGCTATGAATGAAGGGATGTAAACTGGCGAAAATCCTATACGGAGATGAAAACCAACTTTGAGGCCTTACACAGGGACCAAAAAATGCTTTAATCCAATATTCCTCCTGTAATGTAATTTTGGTTTTGTTGGCCCATCCTTTACCAAAAATCCGTCCTTGAATTTAGTTTTTTTTTTTCCTTGAAAGAGTAAAACTTGAATTTAGGTTGATGCCAACTCAAATACAAATAAATATTTTGGGTATTTTTGTTTGTTTCCTTTTTTTGAATTGGTTAACTTCTTTCAATATCTATTACTTGTCTTTCAACCTTCGTGAAGATAATTTGTAGCTTTAATATCTACCATAACCTACTTAACTTCTTGCACACCCAAGGTCAGTAGACCTTGATCTAATAGGTTTCTCACCCTTTTTTTCAAACTAAATCTTTGTTAAATAACAAAATCTTGTCACATGTGTAACGACCCGGGTAAAATTTATGTTTTTACCGGGACTGTAAGAGCTTTGTACAGTAATTTACCGAATAAAAATAACCTTTGGTAATTATTTTAAGGAAAACCGAGCGTCGGATTTCAATTCCGAGTCTCACTCCATACTCCGGATATTTTTGAGGAATTTCCGAGACGAGCTGGAATTTTTCGAACCTGGAAGTTGC